>JAOTRR010000047.1:13491677-13512817 GCA_028570945.1 Gogo arcuatus | reverse complement strand
GCCAATAGTGTGCAAAGCGTCATCAAGGTAAACGCTGGCTACTTTGAAGAATCTAGAATATGAAACATATTTTGTTTTTGTTTTTTTAACACTTTTTTTTTTGTTGTTGTTTACCTCATAATTCCATACGTTATTTCATAGTTTTGATGTCTTCAGTATTGTTCTACAATGCAGAAAAGAGTCAAAATACAGAAAAACCTAAGAATGAATGGGTGTGTCCAAACTTTTGACTGGTACTGTATATGTGGTGGAAATTTACTGGAAATGTAACAATATTTAAGCTTAAAAAATAAATATGCAAATTGTTCCTTAGTACTTTATAACATACTATTAGTCTCACTAGAAGATTGAGATCATGTGGGAATGTAACAGAAGTGGAATGTCAGTGCCAGTAGCATTAAATGCTTTGTGTTTTAGTTCTAGACTGTTTTGGTTTGTAATTTGATAAACCTTTCACAACCACCTTGTAATTTAAGGTGTTATCAAATATCTCCGTGGTGATGGATATAAAATGTTTCTCTGGTAAGAAAAGAAGTAAAGAGGTGGTGATCACATTCCATCATGGTGAAGCAATGGTTTTGTGTGAGGCTAAGCTCTTGAAAGCTCTTGAAAAGCCAGGGTGTGAGGGAAAAACCTGTAACCTGCAATATACACTGACAGATCCATATGAGGAGCTTAGCTATTGTGTTTTGTCACTCAGTCCCTTAATTGTGTTATTGTGTTGCTTCTTAGGGACTCTGATTACCAATGGAGGCATGAGGACTCGAAGGCAGACGGCTCACAGACTCCATTTTCTTACGGTAATTGCCCTGATGTGAAACAGAGCAAAATAAGATGGACGTCATCTCAGAAAACTATGTAGAAATTTACTTGCAAGTTTACTGTTGTTTTATATTCTGAAAGAGATTATACGGCAGAAGTGAGGGAGGGTGTGGGAGAGGACAGGAGGCAGCAGTGTGTGCCCTGTCTGTTCATCCTGGCACATGGCTCACAATAAAGATGACATTCAGCCTCCTACGGATTAGGCAGGAACATAACACACACCAGTTTCAGCAAAAAGTCAACACCAAAGACCAAGAAATGTTTGCTCTTTCTCAGAATGGCAGTCCAGGGCAGTGGCTCTTTGCTTCTCTGCAGGAGTGATACAGGATTAACAGACTGGTGCTGCCCAGCTGTACCCACACTGCCAGAAAATGACAAGAGTAGGGCTGTCAGGAACGTGACCTTTAAACCCACATGAATTTTTTTTTTTTAAGTGTTTTTGTTTTGTCTCTGCTCTTGTTCTTTAATTCTCCCCATGATCATAGTCCAAATAATGTGATGTGTTAAAGGGACAAATGGGGTGGTGTCAGTCAGCCAAGTGTTTGTCCTGATAGTGCGCTTTAGATGTTTTTGTCCTGTGAAGGTGGTTTATATAACAGTTATGAGTTGATGAATTGAAGTGGAAAGAGCAGCATTTAGAGCTGACCTCATGCGTGCCTGTGAGCGTTTCTGTACCCATGGACGTGTTTGCTGTTTGCTGACCTTAAAGATTTGTTTTCTCTATCTTCTGCGAGATGTTCACTTATTAAATAAATATTAAAGTTGATCATATGAATAACAATCAAGATTTTGCAATTAATAAAATACCAAACTGCAAAACTGTCATGTCTTGTAGGTGTAGCAGGCCTTGCATGTTATTTCATGTTTGAGGTTGACTTGTATGCGAGGTTACTATTCCTCCCTTCTATTTTATTCTGTTCCATTTTGCAGATTGTATTGACAGGCCAGTTTGGCACCCGTTCAGGTCCTTTGTGTCTGCAGTATGAGTTTCACTGGGTTCATTCTGCTGAGTGTGAGAATCCTATGTTTAAAGCTGCAGAAGAAATAAAACATTTGGCATGTTTGGGATCAAACGTATTGAGAGGGTTATTGTAGTGAATCTGATTTTTTTTAAAATCCAATATTAGACTGTCTGTATTACAAATTAAAAATGAACAAAAGTGATTAGTTTGTTTAGACTGTAGCTGAATTTGCTCATTATATCCACATTGGTTGTTGTAGTAGTGATGCATCAACATGAAGATTTTGCCAAAGATGGCAAACCCCTTCAATTTGGTTTTAGAATTTTAAACTAGTTAAGATTGAGTATCAAAATGCATTCAAATGTAATTGTTGTATGTAATTGTATGTATATAATTATATAGTGCCACAAACAAAATTAACACTGAGCTATACTATACCATAGAGGGTGAAAATCGTCTGTTTCTTCAGGATGTAATATCATCGCATGATAATGCACTCACTGATATTTAGCTGATATTCGTACCGTGCAGTAATACACAGTTAGCATGATTTCCTCTTCCCTGTATAAACATACATTTAAGAAGACCTATAGTGGGTGAGTAAAAGCCCATTTTAACATTATATTGTGTATTTTAACATGTATATTGTGTAGATTTGAAACAACATATAAACTTGAGTGTAACTGTTTGTTTTTGGTCATTCAGAATCCATAAAATCTTTCCTGTTGTCAGTTACGCTTAAAAAAACAAAACAAAAAAAAACAGTTTCAGTCTGCCTCTCAGAACACTGCCTTTGTTCGGCTATGTTAGTGCACTAATTTTTTTTTTCAGAGGGTGTTTAAAAGAAAGCTGCTTGTTCTTGTGATTTTTTGTTTCTCAAATGCCAACTGCCCTATATTTTGCTTGCATTTGTTTAAGCTCAGTGCTGCGCTCACTACTTTCCCAGCTGAGAGCTGCACTTTGTGTCCTGCCAGCTGTAGCTAAAGGTCAAGTCAGCAGGAACTACTGAAAGTCCAACCTGTTAAATGGACCTAGCCTTTATTGGGTTGGATTTAGTGTAGCATCTTTACATTAAATGAGAGCTGTTTTTAATAATACTGTGTGCAAAAAGAAATAAGTAGAACTTGATACATATATCTGACGGCAATGTGATCTAGCTGAGAGTTGGTCATTGTAGCTTTGTAATGATGGCTGTTTTTGGAACAGAATTTCTTCTGACGAAACTGCTAGTGACATGTGACTCGTTTTAGCATTTGGCCTCCAAATATATCTTGAAGGTTGGAGGTCAGTTATGTTTTCTACACTTTTGAAGATCAGTGGCTTGTGCTATGTTTGTCACTTAAATCTACACAATTGTAAATAAATGCTAAGAGCAGTTTTACTATTTAGGAGCAAATATGTTTGTATTAAATATGCTTGTACCTTGTTATCTGGCCTTTTTGGGGGGGGTTGTTCATGGTTCCGAATTTAAGTATGGCTGAGCTAACATACAAAACAGGTGTGAGACAGTGAGCTGAGTCGTGACACTGCCAGTGATCTCACTCTCCCAGTTCAGACCAGATCAACTGAGTGTTGATTTATAGGTGCAGTTGTACCACCCATAGCCTTTCCCTTCCAGCCGGTCTATCTTAAGCTCCCACACTGCCAGGAGTGCTGCCACAGGCCCAGCTCTCCGCATGATATATTTATGTCCTTAATTAATGCTTCTCCAAGTGTGAGACTATCATTAGAATATCAGTGTTTTGTGCCCTGGGCTGTATTCAGGGAAGGTGTGTACACATGAATGAAGGAACACACAGGGGCAGTGTAGATGAGCTCATGTCTCAAACTGTGGTTATTGTTTTTACTGCTTAGAAAAATTCTTGTTTTTTGTATCAGTGTGGTTGAATTCTCATGTCTGATTGGTCAAAGGGTGTGGATTAATTTTCTATAATGGCAGTTCTGATAGTGATTCCAGCTGTAAATCAAATGATTTGGTTTATGTTAATGTGCTCATTCTACATACATTATTGCTTTGATAGTAATAACTAAGTCACAGGGACTTGTATGGGAAGCACATTACTTTTACATTTACAAAGTAGAAACTCGTTGATGGGTTGATGGGTTGTTTTGTATGCTGTAGCATTACAGTTTCCCTTCACTGGAACTAAAAGGCCAAAAAAACGTTCCAGCTTGACAATGCCCCTGTGCACAAAGCTAGCTCCTTTAAGACATGGTTTCCCAAGGGTGGAGTGGAAGAACTTGAGTGCCCTGTACAGAGCCCTGACATCAACCCCACTGAACACCTTTGGGATGAACTGGAGCACTGACTGCACCCCAGACCTCCTCACACAACACCAGTACCTGACCTCACTAATGTTCTTGTGGCTGAATGAGCACAAATCCCCACAGCCATGATCCAAAATCTAGTGGAAAGACTTCCCAGAAAAGTGGAGGTTATTATAACAGCAAAGATCTGGGCATATGATTTCTAGTTGAAACTTTTGGCCTTTTCAGGAAATGAAAAGCTAAGCCCACAGATTCTGTAGAAATATTCATTAGTGCAGTGATGACTGTTCTGTGATTAATAACACTGTGCTCATATTTCACTTTTGTACTTCTGTCTGGGTGGGCCTGCAATGCAACAGCTTTATCTGACTAATAAGTAAAACGTACTGCAAAAATCTTCACCCGAACAAGTGCAAAGTCTTCTGATGTGCTTTCTGTTGACAGCATTGTGCTGGATCTTCTGCCATCACTTTAACTTGTGGCCTTCGACTAGAGATTCTTTGCAAGGGGCTTAGCAGCTTAAACATGATCGGCTTGGAAGAAGAGGGTAAAAGAAAAACACAAAACAAGGTCTAAAGTCCTGTCATAATTGTGTGCTGGCTGAAATGGATTTGGCTGCTAATGCTCTGAGAAAATAACAGAAGCAGGCAGAAAGCAGTGTGCTGATGCATCGCATCTCTGTCGCGCAGGCTAGTGCAGTTTCAGGTCTCTGGGTTTGCAGGCTGCATCTCAAGGGAGAACTCGCTCCATCCTGCTCAGATTCTGATACATTTTCATATTTTTGTTTTTGTGTACTTTTGTTTTTCTATCAGGTATATCTGCAGAATGCTCATTTTATCAGAATATTAATTATTGCACCTTGTTTGTGTAATATAAAGAATTAAAAAAAAAACTCCATTACACTGATGGGTGGAAATAATATTGCAATGACAATGTAATTTCTACATATTCAACATTATTTACAACAATGTAAGATTTTAAATCTAAAATGTGTAGTGTTATCTGGCTGGAATTTATTGGACATTTTAAATGATTAGTAAGTTTACTATGTTAACAAATTGACCAATTTATATTCAGTATGTTATGTTTGTCCTTTATATTGTGTTCCAGAGCAGAGCAGTGTAGTGTAGCGTATCTGCAGCCTGTTCTCGTCTCAGCAGCTCTTTGCCTGGATCCTGAGCGCCCCCTGCTGGTTTTATTTGCTTTCTCTTTTAGATGATGTAGCTCTTAGAAGGAGAAATGCTGGTACTTGGAGGCAATTTAGATTTGATAAAATCTTATACACTGGTGACCTGATGACAATTTAGTTCCTCAGTCATTTGCTGTCTACTTGTTGTTTACTATGTTTACTTCATGGAGTTTTGCAGTGAAGTGGAAACATGTTTTCTTTTTATTTATCCTTTATTTATTTTATTTTCTGGCGACTGAGAGGCTGGCTGCAACTTGGACGCCAGTGCTGTTACACTACCAAATATGTATTGTTGTAATTTCCTTGTCGTTGTGCAAAACCATATTTAGAGCTATACATACCAGTTCTGTAGACATACACCTGCACAAAAGGATGCAGTAATACAAAATTATGATGAGGAGCTCAAAAGCAATTTGATATCCAGTAGAAAAGTGTGTCTTAAACAATTTTAACAAAGTAATAAGAGTCTAATATATATTCTCATTTTCTTTTTATAGGTGAATTGCGAGGGAAAACCCATGAACATATTCCCAGGTAATGTATTGGTCAGCGTTTAAAACTGTTTTGTCTCTGAAACATATGGGAAACTTTCAACATTTCAAGTTGTTTTGTCTTGTTTTTGGCAAGTCGTGTTATTTCATGTATCGTCTGTATGTCTTGTCAACTTCTTAAGTCAAACACAAAATCATTATTAAATTAAATGGTGTGACTAAATGACATTTTCTTCTTGTAATAGACTAAACAGAAGAGGTCACTTGGACAGAACAGATGGCATGAATGGTAGTACTGGAACTGCATTATTAAGCAAAACAAGCAGCTCTGAGTGGAACAGCTCTGATGATTTGGCCGGTACTGTATCAGAGCAGGAGGATTGTTTGTCGCAAGCTGATGTGCCTCTGCTTCTGCATCACCAACCATCACAGAGTCTTTCTCACACCTCAGGTCCACCATTACCCCCCAAACCCCAAGTCCTGAGATCGGAAAATAGGAGAGGTCTGACTCATGACTCTGCTCACATGAGACCCAGATCCCCGGACTATAAAGGAGCATCTTTGTCAAAGATGAGTTCAGAAATGTGGCTCGAGAACTCTGAGCCAAACATGCTCTCCTCATCAGACAGCAGCTCTAAATCCGGCTCGTCTGACCAGGACAGGAACGATCTGTCTCCCAGTGAGAGTGAGGACAAGTGTCCGAGCATCCCTGATTGTTGTGTCGAATCCACCGTCACAGGAGAGTATGCAATCCCCACCACCTACTTTTCTGTTGATAGCTGCATGACAGACACGTACCGGGCTAAGTACCATAAAAAAAGATCTGCTCTTCACACAGCGGCAGATTCTAAAACAGGAGAGCACACATCATCTAGTGAGAGCGATCACAGGGAAAGGGCATCCCCAGCTCCTGCAGACTTAAAGATCCTAGATCTGTCCAGAACCAAGAAACAAACAGGTATTATTACCATGTAGTCCAAATTTTGACATCCTAATAAATTGTTATATTACAAGACAAGACTGCTGGGTGTAAAATGTTGAATTTGACCCAAGAATATCCCTCTTTTCAGCCCATACCAGCAGTAAACCCATTGTAAAATGGAATCCTGTTTCTGTAAAAGGACTGGATGAACATGGCTTCCTATAACATCAAACATCAGTCCCACCAGACATAAAGGTAATCATTACATGATGTATTACCGTATGTGTTAATTTGTTGTTTTTGCTGTAAATAGCGCCCTTTAGCTGTTGTTGCTGAGCTTAAATAAATTAAAGTAAATAATAAGTAATAAAAACATTTTCTGAAAAACAAAAGTTTTGTAGTTAAGTCAAATCATGATTCTATTGTTTATTCATCTTAATAATAATAATAATAATAATAATAATTACTTAAAATATAACCATAATCAGTCAGTGTGACAGCATAACAAAATGCTATGGAGGAGAAATTTAGATTTTTCAGCTCTGTAAGGACTAAAACAACAGGGCCACCATGCCATCATTGATTATTTTCCTATAACAGCATGTCTTAAACTGTCTTATTCCTCTTATACCACAGCAATTTTCCAGTGATTGCAGTTTTTATTAAATTTTTTTGGACTTGTAATTTATTCATTTATAATTAACATTTCCACAACATTAAATGTAATGTTTCATGAGAAAAGTTAATTTATGTTATCACCTAAGCTACAGCAGCTATAAACAGTCATCTTTTCACAAGCCTTGTCACGTTACCGAAAAACCACAACACGTGGCAGAGAACTTACTGACCCTTACTAAGCACGGACACTGGAGATGTTCCATAAAAGTTAAACAAACATCTCTTTAGAGAAAACTTTGCCATATCAGTGATTTGTTGTTGTTGTTGTTGTTGTTGTTGTTGTTTTTAATCCACTGATGTGAGTATCCACAATACAAGTCCTGGTGAATTTGCTGTTACAGAAAGTCAATCAACAGTTTCTGACCAATTAGATTTTGTAGTATAAATTTTATTAAGGAAGACATCAGGCTGCTCAAAATGTTTGTGTGTGTGTGTTTAATGCTTACATTTTTATAAATAATTAAAATTTCAAATGTGTTTATTTACTTATTTATATGCACTCACTGAGCAATTCATTAGGAACACTATAGTAATATTGGGTAGAGACTCCCTTTGCTCTCAAAACAGCCTCAATTCTTCATGGTATGGATTCCACAAGATGTTGGAAACATTCCTTTGAGATTCTGGTCCATGTTGACATGATCACATCACACAATTCCTGCAGATTTTTCAGGTGCACTTTCATGCTGTGAATCTCCCGTTCTACCGCATGCCAAAGGTGTTCTACTGGATTCATATCCGGTGACTGGGAAGGCCACTGAAGAACACATTGTCATGTTCATGAAACCAGTTTGAGACTTTTGCTTTGTGACATGGTGCCTTCTCATGCTGGAAGCAGCCATTAGAAGATGGTAAATTGTGGCCATGAAGGGATGAACATGGTCAACAGTCTCTAGAGTTTGTTGTTGTGTGTGAAATTCTCAGGAGTTAAAGAAATATTCAAACCAGCTCATCTGGCACCAACAGTCAGTCATGCCACGGTCAAAATCACTGAGATCACATTTTTTCCCCCATTCTGATGTGAACATTACCGAAGCTGCTGGCTTCTATCTGCATGATTTTATGCATTGCACTGCAGCCACATGATTGGATGATTACATAATTGCATGAATGAATAGGTGTACAGGTGTTTCTAATAAAGTGCTCAGTGTGTGTGTTTATATTATATACACATAATACACAGATGTGAAACTATATTTTCTAAATATATGTTTGTATATATTTGCTTCTTTTAACAGATGTGTAAAAAAAAAAAAAAAAAAAAAAAGTGATTTTTAAAGTGGACCTAGTGCCAAGGAGATCAGACACTTGTGCAGAGACCTGAGACACCTATGCTCTTCCATGGACATTTTGGTTTTTGCACATTTATGAGCAATTATAGAATCAAAAATCTCTCTCTGCTTGACTTTTCTTTTTCAGTCACTATATTTTAATGTGAGCTGTTGCAGATCTCAGAATGTAGGAAACTATTATAAAAAAGGCATGGATGAGCTTCTCTGTTTGCATCACTGTGATTAGGGATGTTTCCAGTGCAATTGGATGATAATGTTTACTTTTGCTGTGTGTGATAGTCTTCTCTGGAATGGCAAATTATTTTAAATACTTTTTTCCCCCAAGGTAAAGCCAAAAAGATAAAGCCAGTCCTGCTTAATGATTTTTCCCCTACTGAGTTTACATAGTTTTCTATTGTCTTGGATGTAATTGAAATGGTTTGGCTCTTATTTCTACCTTCCTCACTGTGTTCAAATGACTCCATTAAGCCTAGATGCACTAAACTGCATTTCCTTCAATGTGCCTGGCATATATTACAATCAGAAGACATGCAGGTTGAATTTGCTGCTCTGAGTGTAACGGGGTACGAGAAACACTGAATTATGTACTAAAGCACACAGATCTGTTTCTCCAACAAATGAAACCGATTAATCTCTATCTAGTGGTCATGATTGTGCTTGTTTTGCACTTTGCCAAGCTGATCTCCTTAAATTGATAAATTCAAGGTCACACATGTTTGACACTGGACCCTTAGGTTGTCATCTGTTATGGAAGTTGGCATATTACAAAAATATTTACTTGTACATGACTTTAAATTTGCTCCAAAATATAGGGGTACACTGTATAGTTTTATTTTAAGTCTTTTTTTTATGTCATAGACACAATGTATGTTTTTTTGTATTTTATTTTTGTTAAAGTATGATTACATTTTGTACATTTACTAAACAGACACTAATAAAACAGTGCCTTATTTTGTTTGTAAACAGAATTGAAAATACTGAAAATAGCTGATTTTATTTGTAATTTCTTTTGTATGTCGTTATGTTTTATTTCTACTGACCAACAAATGTTTAATAAATGATTTTCATTTGATTGTAATACTGCTTCAGTGTGCTAATGGCTTTAAAATAGTTTGATAACACTTTTATGATTCAGTGAGTAGGGAGTGTATTGTTTGCTTGTAATCATAAGGCCCTGAGCAGTTTCAGTAGTACAGCTACAGGTGAATAGTGAAGTTTCATATTTGAGTACATCAAGCCCATAATGCATTATATACCATATTAAGGTATATAATACACATACAGTGAGGGGAAATAAGTATTCAGACACTTTATTTGTATTTAATGTACAAATGTATTTCCAGTGCATATATCCATTTAAAATTTACACACTTAATGCTGTTTGACTTAGTTTTTCTTATTTATAAGTACAATGTATTCATAAGCATAAACAAATATGATTTAAAAATGAAATTGATAGGGAGTAAAATATTTGGACAACATTTTAAAAATATATGTAATGGTTACATAAAGTTCTAGATTTTAAAAAAAAATGTTCTTGTGCAAATTGCACCAGGTCACTGCATCATTATAAAACTGCCATTGGTTGGAAATATATTAAATAACAAAAACAAGTGTCCAAATTTTCCCTCACTGTACATACATGAAATAATTATGCAATAAGGTACCTAGGAGAGTTTACATTTACAGTATTGCTTAGAGAAGAGAAGATTAGGGCTTTTGAAGAAGCCTTTATTTGTCATATATACATTACAGCATGTGTGTCTGAACACACATACCTAGAGCAGTGGGGAGTTGTACTACAGCACCCAGAGAGCAGTTGGGGGTTAGGTGCCTTGCTCAAGGGCACTTCAGCCATGGATGTAGAGGGAGGGAAAGCACTGTTCATTCACTCACATTCATTCATTCACCCACACATTTTTTTTTCCTGTTGGTCCAGGGAATTGAACTGGCAACCTTTTTGGTCCCAGGCCTGCTTCTCTAATCTTTAGGCCATGGCTGCCCCTTGAGTGCTGATTGTAAAATAAAACATTGCACAGATAGTGGTACTAATGTCTGCAACCACTATCAAACATCTGTTTATCTGATGTTCTTATTACATACAGTCATTATAGTACACAGTGCCTCTTTAAATATTGTTATATTTTAAGAATAATACTTCACTATTTACCTTCCAAATTGTGAGTTCCAGTTCATCCTGTACCATAAGCGGTATCATATATTATATTGGATGGTCTCATATCATGAAGTAATCTTAAGAGAGGGTGTAAATTATTTGGTAATCAGTAGCAATTCATGTTTTCACATAGCAAACAAAACGGTGTCCCTTTCCAGTCTTACAATCTCGGATTTGCCATTTTGTCTTCCTCCAGACCAAAACACACTTCTTGTTGCTCTTTATTCTGGTTTGGGGTGGACCACGCCTCCAGTTGGTGTAAGTAACTGGCTCTCCATCCGCCCATTCCCACCGGCCTTTACTTGCCCGGTCATTCAGACCTGCACAAAGTTACCACTAGTGTCCCTTAGGATGCAATTTAGCATTAACATGTTCACAATTTGCATGAATTTGTATATGAGCTGAAAGAAGTGCCGGACAAATTACCAATCCAGAAGGGCTTCCTCTCACTGAAGTCCCAGAGCCAGTCCATGTCTGCTTTGGATAGCACACTGACAAGGTTGCCATGGAAGCTGGGTGAAATAACAATTAGAGTTGATGACACAAGGCAGAACTAAGAAGAAACGTAATATCTGTTGTGGTTTAGTGTTTTGTGTTTGATCTCACCTCTCTCGACAGGTCCTGGCAGCATCGTTCCACGTAGCTTTTCGCTCTGTGCTCAGTAGATAGCAGTGGTGGCTATGGTAAGTCCATCCCTGTGGACACTTCTGTGCATTCACAGCCTGGACGAGTAGAGAAAAACTCATAATATCAGATCATTTGTTTTAACAAAATCAGTTTAATTAATTATAAAGAATTAGATGAGATGGAATTTGATGTAAATGTTACATACATGAGGATGAAGTATGTTGTCTGTCTTATGCTGATTACCTCATCTGTAGCAGCCCAGGGTTTCCAGGATATCCCATTGCACTTCAGGAGCTGGCCTAAACTTGCATTAAAATGGAGAAATCCTGCCAGCTCTGGAGTGCAGGCCTTCGACTCAGGCCTAGAGAATATATTCTGAGCACGGAACCACGTATACATTGATTAGATTGGGATAAACTTGCACACAGATGTATTGAATTAATATGCACCTTGATTTTAACATACAAATCTTATGTTACATTCTGTATGCTCCATTAATGTTCAACGCTGGATTTATACCCGAGTAGCTGTCCCTCTTCGGTTATTTGTAGGAAGTGCTGTAAGGTGGCTTGTGCTTTTGGCTGGGAGGGAACGCTGCTGCCCTCTACTGGTTACATGCACTTGAGCCTTCTTCTTAGAGTTAAAGGCCATAGTTTCGTCCTCCACTGTCAGTGACATTATTCCATGATACTGCAATAGAGAAAAGTGCAGAGAAACTCCTTTCAAAGCTTTTAAATAAACTGTTAAATAATTTTAATGATTAACTATAACATTAACTGACAGTACAGCTATCTCTGAGGAACAGAGATGATATACTGCATGCAGAAACGTAATTATTACAGTCAAGACTATAAGTTTTGAGTAGCACTGTCGCCTCACAGCAAGAAGGTTCTGGTTTCGAACCTCGCAGCTGACTGGGGCCTTTCTGTGTGGAGTTAGCATGATCTCCCCGTGCCTGCATGGGTTTCCTCTGGGTTCTCTGGTTTCCTCCCACAGTCCAACGACATGCCGATTACGTTAACTTGCTACTCTAAATTGGATGTACATCGTGTTAGCCCTGTGATAGATTGCCGACCTGCCCACGGTGTACCCCATCTATTGCCGGATGTCAGCTGGGATTGTCTCCAGCTTCAACCGTGACCCTGACAGACAAGCGGTATGGATAATGGATGGATGGACTGTAAGTTCTGCCTCTCAAGACTGTCCCAGGACTCTTATTCATAATATGGTCCTAATAAACATCATTTTGTACTGTTTGACTTTGCTCTTCTAAACTTTCTACTGTAACAAATTAAAATCGCACTATCTGATATAACCCAGAAGAAGGATGGTTCCCTTTTGAGTCTGGTTTCTCCCAGTGTTTCTTCTTCATGACATCTCAGGACGTTTTTCCCACTACTCTCACCTCTGCCTTGCTCATTAGGGATCTAAATGTGAATTCAGATTTAAGTAAAGCTGCTTTGTGGCAATATCTATTAGTAAAAGCATGAGAAACCATGGTACATTGACTTACAGTGTAAAGAACATCAGATCCACTCCGAATGATTGAAGAAGGTTGAATCTGTGGGTGAAAATAAGCTATTACACAAATTACACTGGCACAAGATACACATAGCCTGCAGGAGGCACACATTTTCATATAAGAATATCGACTCACAGACTTTCTATTGCCATTGGTTCTTAGTCTTTTCTTGGAGACGGGAGTAATAACTTGAGGCAAGTTATCGCCTCTGGCAGTCTCTTGCCCATCTTGCACAGTGATAGGCAAGGTCTCTACCTGGATGGAGCCATGTTTGGGGTAGGGCCTTGCTTGGAGCTCCTTACCCTGAAGATCTGGCCCTCTGGGAGATTGCTTCTCAACACACTGCCCTGTGAAGGCAGCCATATCCGAATGAGTATTGATTTGTAAATGTATGAAATGTAAGAAATGTACATATTTAGTTGCCTGTTGAAATGCTAAAGACTGCTGTCATAGGCCACAAAGTAGTTGTCAAGTCATAAAACCTCTTTGGTACTTAAATATTAATTTATGAACTGACCATTCTTGTTGTCCATTATCATAATGACAGCTTTGTTGTTTCCTCTCTGTATTGCACCTACAGGGGAATCCAGTGTCACCTCAAACATCTCCTCAGCCTCCTCCAGAAAATCCTGCACAAGCTCCACCTTCCACTGCCGACTGGCCACACCTGAACACACACGAATTTAGTATTCAGTCTGGTAAATAAGTGGGTTTAACCTTCATCCTTTTGGTATATTATTAACAAGGCATTGATGGAGTAGCTGTAGGGGACAGCATAGAAGGATTTTATGGTGGGAAAAAAAGAACCAGCAAATGTACAGTACCAGGGTCAAACTGAATCAGAGTTGAGGGAGCTGATATGAAATCCTTTCCTATAGATGCTGTTAGCTCCTTTACCTGATGAGTGAAGAGGACAGTCATATAACTATGTAAAATAAGTAGGCTGATTTAATTTGCTCATTTATTTTCATGTTTTCTGAAAACCCCAGGAATTGGACTGGTCATAGTGCACTAAAGGCCAGTTTCCCCTTTCCTTTCCTACTAATTGCAAATAGAGGGCTACTTTTTTCACCTTGAGAGTTACATATGATGAATCCTGCATATTGCCCTTCCTTTGAACAGCAACAGAGAGTGGTCCTTTGCCTTCACACACACGATACTCTGTCTTGGTCAGCTCTACACTGGCCCAGCTGAACTCTAATCTACAGATAGAGAAACAGAAATAACAAGATGAACATTAATGGACATTGATGGTTTTTCTCTTATTATGCCTTGAAGGTGCTGATGCCAACATTTAAAGGTGTTTTAGACATGTAATAATCATAATTTCTATTTTATTTTTGAAAAACAGTGATTTGCAATATTGCCATGCAATAGAACTGACTAATTTCTTCATTTTAATCTTCTGTTTAAATGATTCTGGCCTGTAAATTAACTCTAGTCAAAACAGAGCTGCTTTGCTTTGCCTCTTTTCCTGAAAAGGTCACTTTCAAGGCACATAGAGATTCAAGGAAGTGGGTTTGCTTGGGGAGAAATGGAACGCTTGTCTGTTTCTATTGCAATTGCAATTCACCTCACAGCAGAGGGCACTAAAATTACAAACCACTTCTTTCAGAATGCTAGCCTTCATTACAAGCTTATGGTGTATAAGCAAACTTTTTAGCATGCATTTACTTGTGAGATGGTCCAGTGTTGCCCAGTAGGTCAGAGACTGCAAACTCCAGACTGTCATTTAAGGCTTCCAGGGAAGGGTTAACTATATACAGAATATTTCTCTTGTTCAGATCCCTCTGAGTGAACCTCTGATGCACAAACGCACCTGGAGATACAACAGGAAGTCTGATGGTGATAGGTCGACCAATGATACGCTTAGTACAGCGTTACACAATCGTCAAACTCTCTCATATCCTTATAGGTTTAATGAGCTTCATTATAAGCAGATATAACAGTCATTTCTTATAAAAAATGTTGTACATCATCTTTTTACCATTGGTGACGTTCTCCAAGTATCCAAAGTAAGGGACTCTGAGTATGTGGAAGATGAGGTTCTCATCTGCAACATTCATATCCTGAGCCTTTAATTCTCTGGATGACATAAAGATTCCATAGCGTCCATCTTTTAGAAGCTCCACTTTCCACAGAGTCTCAAGCACCATCACACTTGGAGCAGACCGGTCTAATGTTTCAATCTGAACACACACACACACACACACACATATATATTTATGGTTAGAAATATATTTGTACCCCAAAGACCACAGATAACCCTTATGAA
This sequence comes from Gogo arcuatus, assembly GCA_028570945.1. Lineage (NCBI taxonomy): Eukaryota > Metazoa > Chordata > Actinopteri > Siluriformes > Anchariidae > Gogo > Gogo arcuatus. The sequence continues at coordinate 13,497,593 of JAOTRR010000047.1, read as the reverse complement.
AATTCTCTATAATTTACCATGATTATACTATTGGTACTTCATTGAAACACCACTTTAAACTCTATGATGGTTATCTATGGTGCTTTGTGTTAATTATTTTACCACAGCTCTATTGAAATCTGATTAGTCAGTAGTTGTTGGTGAATTTTCTATAACAGCACAGTGCTGAGAGTATTGCTGACAGGTTTGCATTAATGCTGTCGTTCTTTTTTTTTTTTTTAATAGTCACGGCTCATATCACATTGACTTGTTCTATGGACTCTCCCCATAATCTAAGGCAAATTTTTTTAAGTGTTGTTATTTAACAGTTATTTATATGATGAAGATTTCTGTTTGGAGACCTTTATTTAACATTTATGGTAGTAGTCTCAGGTGTCAACACTTCGTAACAATCAGTAAGTTTTTCCACTACTGGGAAGACAAGCTTTTTTGCCTTACTAACTTCAAGAAAGTGGAAAACAGAGAGGCAGGTGAGTATATAACGTAACTGATAACAGGAACTAACTTTCTCATGGACATCCCACATTAAACATAACCATAAAGGCCTTAATGCCTAACAAGCATGACATTTCATTCATTAATAATAAATTAAAATGGTAATCATTGACAAATTCATATGGTATAAGAGAGATAAAAAACTTTGGGACTTGCTGTTATAGGAAAATAATTAACTTCAGGGTGGTGACAGCATTACACCACCTTTATGTTGATTATTTTCCTGTAACAACAATGCCCCTTGTGTTTTGTTCCTTACTTATTACATAGTCACCTCAGATACTATAGCAATGTTTGTAATAGTAAAAATGTGTTATAAATTGGTCTTCTTTTACACCAAAAATTCATAGGTTAACACTCAACTCCACACACCTGTATAGAAAAGAAGACTGGCTCTGTCTGCACCTTCCCTCCCAGCAGGAAGCCTCTTGCTGTGCTATCAGCAGCAGTGAACGTAAAGCGGTCAATCTGAGAAGCTCCACCTAAGTGTCTGTAGGCAACATCCAGATCCTGTAGGTTCTGCTGTGTGAAGTTGCTCCCTAGAGCTAAGGGGAAACCTTTCACAATAAGCTGACCATACTGTGGGGGCTGCACCAACATGAAAATCAGGGAATGGGGCGGGGTATCTGGGTCAGACAGGTGCAGGTTATCAGAGGTGATAGTAATGGTAGAACCCTGAGGAACCTGCAGACCAGCCTTCTGCACTAGTGTAGGGAGAACTCTGTCTGTCATCTCCACCAAAATCTCCAGAGTACCATTACGTGTGGATTTTCCATTACTGATGACAAACCTAGAAACAATTTAGAAGATTCGAGATGTAAACAAAGAATTAGTATACACCACAGATTCTGTACATTCTTAGAATAAAAGGTTTTTCAAGGGTTCTTCAAAGGTTCTTTTGATAGTTAATGGATCTTAGCTTCTTAAAGAACTCTCCCTGATAGGAAATATAGGGCTCTACAAAGAACCTTCTAGGGTTTTCCCTTAAAGGCACAAACAAAAGAACTTAATGAGTCTAGATTTCAATTTTCTGTCCAAGAGTGTGAGCCTGGTATTATTTAGCAAACTCAATATATATATATTTTTTAAAGCTACCATTTTCTGTGCGGCAGAAGGTAAGCATAGACACTATGCTAAACATAAGGGATAATGTTCAGTTTCTTCCTTAGCTACTAAACACAAAAGAGAGCATCTTTTCTCAGTGCAGACAACAAATGTTGGACTCAGAGTTCCAGAATGCAATGCAGCTATAAGACTGTTACTGCAGAGACTCAGATCAGCTAGTTAGCGATCTATGAGGTTACAATGGTACAATGAAGTACAGTGGCATTGAGAGAAATATTACCATGAAAGTGGAAGCTTTGGACGTTTATCTTTTTGACATACTAAAAGACTAAAGTGCTGCTGCCTCAGTGTCTTTAGGTAGAAATGAAGCAATGGCTAAATCCCACTGCCCCCACTCAGCAGATATCAGCAGGTAGTCGAGCAGCATTGTGGGTAATGTAGGAAACTATTAACCAAACTGAAAGTAAACCAACTTGTCAATGAATGAAATGTTAAATAAAAGAAAGTAAACTCAGAATTTTATTACAAAATAAATCTTGGATATCAGTGAAGATCATGTGCTAACTGTATACATTTCCCAGGGTGGATTTTTCCTGTAATAGACTAATTAAACCCAATATAAATGTCACAAATTGACATCATAAAAGCAAAACAAGCATGATCCATACTGCACTGTCTCTGTAGGTGAAGTAGCTCTGTTGTCATGGACGTAGCACACCAGATTGGCCGCTACATCCATCTGGCTGAAGGAGTGTATGGGAATGCCAGTGTGTTTGATGTACTCCATATGACCGTGTGCTGGAGGCACAGTAATCACATAGAGCAGCTCTTCTGGCTTTTCAGTGCCATCTACAGCCAGCAAGACGTCTGTAGTGATCACTACATGGTCTCCACGGCTCGCTCTCACCGGCTTTACAAACAACACTATATCTCCTGGAGAACAGAAATTGTGAAACTCCACATGATCTGATCTACTATCAAATATGTATATCAACCATTCTAATGCATTATATTAGATGGAGCATAGTTTCGTACTAAGATTAAAACATTATAGACAAAAACCTTTCACTAGCTCCTTGAGTGAGATGTGGAAGTGTTGTGCAGGGGAACGGTTCCTGCCGTCCTGTAGGTGAAAGGTGAAAAAGTCTTGTGTGTCAGCTACAGAATGAGTTGTGTGTACATAGCGCAGTAAGTTCATATCCACAGCTTCCTGGGAACAGTTCATTCCTGTTGACAGTGTCCTCCAGTCCAGGCCTGCCTGAGAAGGTACCAGAGAAGTTTACATCATTTTATGATTAGAAGATGACATACAATCATTGGCATTTCATCAAAATAAGCATAGTTATATAACGCCACACACTGCTGTCTGAAACATTATAATCCTTTGCAGTTTTTATCATACTGCAAAGACATTAATAATAGTCGGTATCTGTTCAAATGAAATGTAGGCTCAGGAAAAGTCTTTCTTGTGCACTGACCTTAATCTGAAGCAGGCCATGAATGGGAACACTCTCAAACACATAGATGATGTTAGTGGAAGGAGTGTCATTGTCATGAGCACTTAGGACAGCACTGGAAATAAGTCTGGCTTCTCCTGCTTCCACCTCAATCCCAGTGTTCCTGCAGCACACACACCATAGCTATTATCTCAGTTCCATCATAGAATTATTTTAGCATATAAGTATAATTTGCTCAGGGGTTAAAATACTTAATTAACTGTACTTTTTTACTATGCTTAAGCATTATATTGGACTATTTATACTTTACTTGAGTGTTACTGGAATTGAAGCATAGTTCTCCTACCTAATTACATTTCCAAGAAAAAAAACTTACTTTTTTACTCCTTACATTTAATTACACCTTCAAAGTACTCATTATAAATCCTGAAGAGTCTTCTCTCCACCAGCCAATGAATGTATGACATAGGACAGCTGACCATCACACCAATATGTGTGTGCTTGTTGAAAATCCTATTTCAGTTTTATTCCCCTTTTGTGTTATAATAACCTCCACTCTTCTGGGAAGGCTTTCCACTAGATTTTGGAGCATAGCTGTGGTGATTTGTCCATTCAGTCACAAGAGCATTAGTGAAGTCAAGCACTGATGTTGGGTGAGGAGGCCTGGGCTGCAGTCAGCGTTGCAGTTCATCACAAAGGTGTTCAGTGGGGTTGAGGTCAGGGCTCTGTGTAGGCCACACATGTTCTTCCATTCCAACCTTGGCAAACCATGTATTTATGGAGCTTGCTTTGTTGGTAGGGGCACTGTCATGCTGGAACAGGTTTAGGCCTCTTAGTCTACAATCTACAGCATTCAAAGACATTCTATACAATTGTGTGGTTCCAACTTTGTGGCAACAGTTTGGGGAAGAACCACATATGAGTGTGGTGGTCAGATGTCCACATCCTTTTGGCCATATAGTATATCAATAGAATGTGCTCCTGTACATTTCATTTGCATTGTATTTTATTTGCATTTCATTTTATTTGATTTTATAATATCTAATCCAATTTATCAATGTAGAAGAAACTATCAAGATTCCTGCCAATTTGCCAAGTGTTGTGATCTACTTACAACTGTAATTCCATCAGCTAAATCATTTAGTTTTTCTTTTTATAAAATACATTTAAAAGCAACATTTTCATTTTTACCTGGGTACATTTTTGACTGAATTCTTAATACAACTTAAATTTAACTTAATACATACATATAAGTTATCAGTAGTTTTTCCACCCCTGAATATGCTAGCCTGTGTTTATAAGAATAATGCATGGACCACAAAAATTATTTTCTCTGTGCATAGAAAGAAAAAAGACAGAGTACTTTCATTTTGTATCAGATACCTAATGATACACGGCTTCTCATCATTGACAGGCATCACTTTTACCAATATGTGCCTCTGAAGCTGGTGCTTTCCATCAGACAACTGGATAATGAAGCTGTCCTGCTTGCTTTCTGAGTCATCATGCAAATACATCAATGACATACCTGTGAAGACAGAGTCACCAAGAGATTCAAAATCTGCTGTACACGTCACAGAATGCAATAATGACCAGAGTTTCTGACATTGATTGACTGATTGATTGATTCATTCATTCATTCATTACATGAGTGTGTACCATTTCTGAGATCTTCCATGGTGAAGACTTGGACCTGAACCTCTGTTCCACGACTCTGGATGGATCTTCTATAATGGGCCACATCATTACCATTAAGCCCTCCCATGATAACCCCATGTTGGGGCTGCTGGATGATGCGAAATGTTAATTGATCTCTGGGAACATCTAAATCCACAGCATTAATAATGGAAGCATCCAACTCCTTCATATCTCCCTCTCGAACCTGCAAAACACACCTCTGTATTTACTACTATGAAGAAAGGTATGTTTCATAATTATAGTAGTCACTAGGTAGGGAAATGTAACACAGAAATGACAGAGGTAGTTTCCATGTATATTGCAATAATGTGTCAAAGCAAATTACATTTTACTATTGTGTAAAAATTTTAATATTATATGTTTTTACATAATCTATACACTGCATATTCCAGGGGTATGGTCCTCATGAAGTCCATCATCGTATTAGCAAAAAAAAAAAAAAACCCTCAAATACTTAATCATTTGTATATTTTAGCAATTATTTTCATCTTACACTAATGTTCCTGGCTAGGAAGTCTGGGCTTTCATCATTTGTTGGCTTGATGATGATGTAGAAGGAGATTCCAGGGGATTGGTGTTCGCCATCAGAGACGTATAGCATAAATTGGTCAGCAGTGGGTTCAGTCCTTTTGTGTCTGGACTGCACATAGTTTATGTGTCCATTCAGTACATCCCTATAGGAAAAAGAGGCTGAGAGACAGAGCACATAAAAACCACCAATGTTGGTTAATGTGTTTATTTTCTCTACTTAAAGTTTAAAACTTTAGACACAATTCTTGGTAGTCATTCATTAGCAGCCCTTTGAAAACCATGACAATGTGAGCACTGACCAATACTGATTCCCATGTTGCTCTTCTCAAACCCTGGACTAGGCAAAATGTTCTCAATATAGCCAAACTGTGGTGGAGACACCAATACGAGCTGCAGTTCCTCCAGAGGAGTATCCTGGTCAGATGCTCCTATATGCACTACAGTGATAGAGGCAGAGCCACCTTCATCCACCTGAAGCACTTCACCTGTGGTAGGAGAAAGCATTTTTCATGGAGAATAAGCCCATTATCATTATTAACATTCATCTATCAAAGGCCATTATATATTTCTTGTTTAAATTATAGATACAGTACCAGTCAAAAGTTTGGACACACCTTCTCATTCATAGGTTTTTCTGTATTTTGACTATTTTCTACATTGTAGAACAATA
>JAOTRR010000047.1:13475887-13491653 GCA_028570945.1 Gogo arcuatus | reverse complement strand
AAAATAAAGAAAAAACTTTGAATTAGAAGGTGTGTCCAAACTTTTGACTGGTACTGTATGTCATGCTAAACATTAAGGATATACAATTACCTAAGCACATCTACCTTGTATCTACACTACTCTGACCTTTTTATCAGGTACCCAAACATATAGGTGCACTTTGTGGAGATACTGCCTGTAGCACATTTGTCACTATGCACAAACTGTTACGCCCCCCTATTCCCTGTCCATCACTGAAATAGGACCATATGACCAATGCTAACCAGATATGCCAATTCCAATGCACAACACAGCAGTGCCTCTAACAGGGTAATGAGACGTTAATATGTGATGCAGTCATAAAGAGAAGCTGTAATTGTATACCTACAAAGTGTACCTACTGTATATTGTATATGTACCTGAGTGTAAGTAGCCAAATCTGTGCCAAATCTAGTCTATGTTAAATCCCCATTTTACTTAAATCAAGTTTGATTCAACAAGTATAGCATTTATTATTTAAAAAGAACATATTATGTAATGACAGTATGCTTTAGTATGCCTTTCTTACAGTTTGACGTCTGCTTAAATTCCCTACAATAAATTAAAGATCATCTGCCTTGCAATTAGAATTGATCAAATATGGTATACCAATAACAACGGATGGCAGCTGGTTGTCCACAGGATAAACAGTAATATTGAGGTCATAAATTAGCAAGGAGTCCTGGGGATGTGTTGTTTGCCCATTAAAGTGAGAAGGTCTGTCAAAGCAGCACGAATAAACTGGATCCGTCTGTTCATCAGAGATCACGAACGTGATGGTATCATGACGAGGGAGCAATCCAACCTCCAGGCCTTTGGAATGTTATTTATATTAGTATCTATTTTCATTTCAGACACCATAAAACCATGATGCATTCAAGTACAGACCAATGTTTTGCCAATCCGCAAGAGGTCTAAATATGTTTTAATTGTTATGGAAAGCAGTAGGTGAAATATTTTTGCATAATACAAACAAGAAGAGAGAAGGAGTAATTTTAGTACCTGTGTGTTTGTAGCTGATGATCCTGGCTTCTATATCTTCTTGAAAGAACCTATCTACCACAATACCATTCTTTAGCACTACACCATGATATGGCTGACGAGCAATCAGATAGGTCAGTTTGCTGTCATCACTATCCATATCTGTTGCATAGATGTACTCTATGGTGATCACTACTTCCTGTCCCTCTGCACACTCTAGAACAGTCTTCAAGCCTGGCACCAGTGCTGGCATTTCATCATTGACTAGTGTTACCTGTCAGTGAATATAAAATTCTTACAGTTAGATATCATTTAGTAATAGTTTTGTTAATAAATACAACAAATAAATGATGTAATGTTTACCTTAATATGTAAAACAAAGTCAACTGAATTCACCCCATCTGTGGCTATACATTCAACGTTATCTTCCTCTGTCTCTGAACTATCATGGTGATATCTGTGTGAGGAAAATGTATGACCACCATCACACATCATACACACATTAGAAATTCATTCATAAGTTCATAATACCAATTATGGAAATGTTCAAGTAAACGAGAAAAAAGAAAATCTGCTAAAAATTGAAAATGGTTAATCAAATGCTGTCATGTCTGACCTAACTTTTAGGCTTTTCAGGTCTCTAACAGTGAAGGTCTGGCCTTGATTCAAAGGTGCACCATCCAGATACACGTCCCCATGCTGAGGCCTTCTCTTCAGTGCCACACGTAGCGAGTCTTCCAGAGAATCCACATCAGTCAGGTGCAAGTGATCTGAACTGACCCAGCATTCTCCCCCCTCATCCACAATTAACTGGTTCGTGTGCACCTAAGAATCAAACAAAACCTTTGCTTCTTACCTATTCAACCCTTTATGTAGCTATTTTTTATTTGACCATTTTTGTATATGCTTCACATAAACATGATGTAGAGTAGCATTATCTGACTACAAATCAGTGCAACTGTAAGTAAAGGTTTCCTATCAAATAACTAACATATATTCTTTTTAATACACACTGTTCAATCAAATTGTGCAGTCTGAACAGATGGTTTTGGGGTACCTCCGGGGATTGGTTGTCTACTGGCAGCACTGTAATATTAAAACAGATTCCAGTGGTAGTTCGACCCTGCTCACTGGTCACAGACAGCACAAACTGAATATGCTGAGGATAAGGTCCAATATCTTGGAAAGGAGGCATATAAGCCACTTTCATGTAGTTGACAGCATGCTAGTGGGAAGGAATAAAGTTGTTAGCATTTGCATACCACTAAATAGCCAAACTGTGAGAAAAGGAAGAAACCTTTTTTTTTTTTTTTTAAATACCTGGGTGAAAAGTCTAAGCACTGGGGCATTGGGATCCTTAGCCAATTTTGGGATGGTGTCAACCAAGAACAACCGCCCTGCATCAGGTCCCCTGGTAAACATAAGTAGGTAAACAAATTTCTGAAATTCTAAAGTTATATATTTTTTTAAAAATGTGGAGTGTTTATGTTGTATAGTGGCCTTTAAGTGCAAAACATATTAATAAACCAAAACATGACAGCAAATCAGAAAATTTGAGAAAAAAAAATTCAAAAACACAACATTAAGATTGATCCTTATTTAACATTGCATGCTCATTGCTGACTGGACAAGGCATATGACTATCACAAGGAAAAAGAACTGCACTTTTTCAGTCTGTTATATAATTTGTCTAGTGAAAATGATTTAACACTGAGTTATTTATATCATTATAGTTAGACATACTGTAATTCTTTCATCTGAATAACAATGCTTCTTTAGGTGGGTTTTAAGCATTTATCTACTTATATTACTGGTAATGCTGTGCCAAATTGACAGCATATACAAAATAATATAATAATAATGAATGCCCTTGACAGAAATAAGGAAGAATAAAAGCACCAGTAGATTAATTTATGCTCATATTCCCTCTTAGTCTAAACATCCTCCAGTTTTCTATTTTCTGCACTCTCTCAGACTGATTTCACTGTAGCCAATCAGCAACGAGCATGTGATCTCATCATTTTCAGCTGTTCCATTTTCTAATTTGCTGTTACAGTTTTGCTTTCTTAATGTGTCTTGCACTTAACAACCAAAATAATATTGATCTTAAGATCTTTGACAAATATCCGTTACCACCTACCCATAAGTGGTAGTGTAGAAAGGTGGGGTGGTAACAGTGTAGGTAAGCTCACAGTCTGGTGACTCCACATCAACAAAGTGCAACTGTTGCTTGGTTAAATATACTATGTCTGTCTCTTTGACTATCAGATGTCGAGTTACTCCTGGGGACTCTTTAGGTGGCTGATCTGGGACAGGTTGAATTTGAATCACAATGACCTGCAAAAGACACATGTGAATTAAAATGAATGAATGAATGAATGAATGAATGAATGACACATGGGAATTAATTCATACCCATATATGAAATCCAAATGTGAAACATCACATTAAGCAGTAGAAAGGTCTTATCAAATAATTAATGTGTCTGGTGACAGTGATAGCAGGATTACCAGACTGTGCTTACAGGATTGGTGCTGGATGTGTCAACAAATTATACCTGAGGCTCTGAGAGATTGGGAGGATCGTGGAAGTCAGATAACACCACTTCAAAAGAGTCATCAAACACTTCATTGCCAAAGTGCCTGTAGTAGATGATGGAATGAAAGAGATCCTTTTGTAGAAAACGCATCACAGGATAACCTACAAAGAAAACATGAATCCACCAAGATGTTAGACAGCATACGTAGATGTCAAAGACTAAGCTAAATAGTTGATTTAAAAAATAATTTAAAAAAAAGCTCTGTTTAACCTGTAATTCCTGGACCTGGCAACTTCATGATCTCCCCAGCTTGAGGAGGCTTAGTGATGTTGAACAAGATGTAGTCATCGCTGGAGTCCATATCTGACGCTTGAAGTATGGAACCTCTAAGGAGAACTGTTTGTCCCTCAGAGAGTTCCAGGACCATATTGGTGATGAGGAATGGTGGACTGTCATCCTTGGGTAAGATGTTGATGGGGAACTTATGTCTGGTCTGGTGGTGGCCATCAGTGATCCGAAAGACCACAAAGTCTTTGGTGGTATCACTGTCATCATGGTAATAGTGCACCACTCCAGCCTTGATATCACTTACAGTGAACATGAAACCTTTCCCACCTAAAATATATTAGTTTAATCAACCACTAATGCAGTATAAAGGGATAGTGGTTTTTAAGGATAATTGTATCAATAATTAATGGAAGAACAAATGATTATCACGCACCTCTGACAGTCAGTCTTCCATGCTGTAAGCCATCCACAGTGATGATTCTAACAGCCTTTAGATCATCGTTGTCCACAACTTGCAGCTGATCCCATGTGATGGGTCGAGACTGACCTTCCAGGAGACTGAGACCTTCAGAAATTTCAGCATTATTAGAATCAATATATAGTGGTCAGGAAAATTATATAAATAATAATGTAAACTGTTGACAAGTGTAGTTAAACCTATGGTCAATCAGGATAAAATACACACCTATGTTCCATGACACTCTTGGTGCATTTGTGTCTGCTGTCCTGATGGACACATGTACCATAATAGGTGGACTTTTCTCAAAGTAGAAATCATGGACTTCAAACTCTACCTAATTCAATAAAGGCTAAAGGGTTAGTGACAGACAACTGCAGTTACAGGTTCCATGTAGAAGTGTACAACAAATGGTTTACCTATCATAAGGTTGCAACAAATATAACTCCTTTAGAAAGCTATGAGTGCTTAACTAACCAAAGTACACTTAAAGAACTAAGAGTACAAGTTTTTTCATTATGCAGTAAAATTATCCCAATGGTAAGTAAATGTGCTTTTATGGGTGAAGAATGGTATCTTGTACAGTGTCAAGAAGGTACCTCATAGTTCCTGCGTTGTGTATGGCTGGAATTGGGAGGCTGGTAGCTGATAAGCATGTCATTGAGGTCCACCCAGGTGAAGGAGGAGATGGGCTTGGTGTGATCAGACAAATGCGTGATGAAACCCTCACTAGGAGGCTTGGTGATATTGAACACCAGCCTGTTCTTTGGGGTCTCAGCATCTACTGCATCAAGAATGGCTGTGGACAGTGGTGTCAGGATGAACTGATCCACTTCCAGGATGAACATGGACATGAAGGCAGGTTCTGGGGGCTGGTTGGGAACAGCACCTTTAATGGTAACAGGGATCCAGGCTTGCTCTGACTAGATGATTAAAACACATCATTTAATATTACAGTGTGTGATGAGATAAAAAGTAGAAAAAATGACTGGCTTGCACACTGGCACATGTTTTTGTCAAATGTACCTGGATTATGCTCATGCTCCTTGTGTCTGTGAGGTCCAGTTTGATAGCAATGTAATCAACATCAGGTGACGGAGGATCAATATGCTGATAGCGAATGCCCATCATTAAGAATTCTTCACAAGACACTTTTATAATCGTCACTAATTTTAGTCCTTTCAAACAGTTTTCACTCTTGCATTTGGCTCTGGCTTTATTTTCTGAAGAAAGTATAAGAATATTAAGAAAATGAATTAAAATAGCCATGAATAATGTGGATCAAATGTGTACTTAATTTGGCCAAGAACTGTACTATGCTGGCTCTAAACAGCATATTTGGTATATAGTGCACAGCTTACATTTGAAGATGTCATACCTAATTGTTGTCGAATTGAGACAAAGCTGTCTGGTTCATCTCCTCTTGGCCCTTCTAGCTCGTCAGGCTCACCAGTGACCAGCTGACCATGTCCAGGTAGACCAGAGTCTGGTGTTGACACCCTGATAGTACACTCTATGTTGGGCCGATGCTCATAGTGGAAAAACATCACATTACCATCAAGCATATTGGAAAGGCCATAGAACTCTGGAACTTGCAATGTCTGGGATCCCAACTTTATAACATTACAGTCAGGTTCCATGATCTCAATATGGAGTGAGAGCAGTTCACTGTATGTCTCTGTCTCTGTGAATCTAAAATACAAAACATTTAGGGTTTTTAAGTAAATAGCTAAAAATGAAGGCGCTATGTAGACAATGAAGACGTAATTCATTTTGTCGTGGTTTGATATCTTCTTTACATGTATCAGGTAAATATTACACCATTCTTAAGCAAAACACGTACCTGTACAATCGAAGTTTGACAGTATCTTCTTTTAAAATAGGACAGCCATTATGAGTATATTTCACCTCATCAGCCAAATAGTGGCAGTCAAAAACCTAGTGAAAGTATAGCAATTAAAATATGCACATAAAATCCCTTTACCCAAAGGAATTAGATTAAATTAGCAGAAGCACTATAATAATGCTATAATAATGCAGCATAAAAGGTCAGTTTTTTCACAGCCCTTTCTGTAACTATGACATGGTGTGGTGATTCACTACATTCCTGAAGTGCTTCTGCAAGCCACATGAAAATAACAAAAAGGCACAAAAAAAGCATTAAAACAATTTTTTCATTGTGCCTTTAACAGGATGCAGACATGAATAGTTTTTATGTTCCACTTTAGGCTAAATTGCTTGCGGCAACTTTATGGGAATAATTACAAACATCAATTATTGTTTACACCATTTAAAAGACTTTAAAACCTTAGTTTGTGTTTAAGAGAATGCCTGGGCAATGCGGTAACCACAGTGTAAATAAAAAATAAAAATCATCCCTCTTGTCCATCCAGCTTGAATTGATATTGCTATGTGATGTCAGTGTTTGAGAATTACATGCCATGTTGTCATGGAAAAATTGAGAATTCTTCACCTCGAACTTATAAAGATTGGTGTAAAGCATGCTCACATTTACATACCTGCCAGATTAAATTAGCTGTTTATAATATGATCACTATCTATTACTAGATTTCACTATCTATCACTAGATCACACTTACTATCACTAGATCACTGTTTCAACCATTTCCATGTGACTGTAAACAACTGTAGTCAGTTGCATCTAAAATTGTATCTAAATGATATCTTTCGCTACAATTTTTTTTTTTTAATTACAAATAAGATTAATCCAAATTTGGCAGAAATTATGTGTCAACCCTGCTATACATGCATGCTTCCCATCTGAAATTGAACCTTAAGGGGAGAAAAAAATGCAAGCTCTTAATAGAAAGAAAAAGAAGAAATAGAACAGTTATGTTTTCCTGGTTAAGCAGTGACAGATGTCTGATAGACGTCAATAAGAATATTTTGCCTTAATTAGGATATTACATTACATCTCCATCTTCCTCCTTGATAATTCAACCACTAAAGTACATACATATTTTATCTAATGTTGTTTATTCTTTCGTGCTATCTAGGATTAGTCACAGGCTATTAATTAAATGAATATAAAATGAATATAAAAATTCTACTTTACTAATGTCCAATAAAGCATAAACTTTAGATATGCCTAGGACAATACAACAAACCTGTGGCACAGTGTCATTTTACAAGTGAGTGGTGATCTGTCACCACATTCTCATTTATCCAGTAAGTTCACTGTGTATTCTGAAAGTAGGTCTAAATAGATGGCCAGACTTTGAAATGTGAAATTTGAATTACAGCTGCAGTGACCTTATTTCAACTATAATAAATCTGGCACAGGTGCTCTTTTTTTTCTTTTCTTTTTTTACAGACAAGCAGGCTATAATGATATTTATGTGTGGATGTGTTTTCTATTAGCATGCTTAGTTTCATGGTTGACACTTTACAATACCATTCAATAACTCATAGGTATTTATGCAGTGACTAATCAGGAACAAATGAGTAGTACTACATTAACACCCAAATTACTAATGAATACTGGTTATTTACTCAGTAAGTAATAATAAAGTGGTTTGGTATGGTCCAGTGTGGTTCATTTTGAATTAAGCAATAATTACAGTCATATAATGTATATATCCTGGAAAACTACCACATAGCTTCACTTTACATTACTGTTCCAGATCCTCATTAATGAAAGATACAGTGACTTCAGTCATTATCTAATCTGTACAAATTACTTATGCAGTAATGTTTGGAAAAGATATCTCAAATACTATGGAAGTAAGACACAGGGAGCCTCCCATATTTATGGGAGCCAGCTCTGTGATTGTGATTGATAGTTATTCAGAAGAATCATTGACACCCTCCTGGAAAACTGAATGATGGGAGTTAAGAAATCTAATAGACTCTAGTGTTCATTTGAAGATCAGCTTGCAAACTGGTTCTTACTGCCACATATAAAGGTTCTAGGAGAGTTTGGACGAGACAATGGTGAATATGAAGTGTGTAGACCTCTATGCCATTTTATTTTTATATAAAAGGCTAAAAAATATTTATATTGTAGTAACTTAAATGCTGGAGTAGGCTACTTTGCATCACCTAGCAGTTCTTCAGTAGTTGGAGCTGATGTGATTAGTGCTTAATCAGTAGTTAGGTAGTAGTTCTCCAGCATTGTTTAGTTCATAATGAACTATGAAACCATTACTTTATAATTACGTACAGAGTAACTGCTCATTATCCAACAATAGTTAATAGGAGTTAATATAGGACCACTTATCCATTCCTGCTTAGTCCCTACATAGTTACCTGTACGTTATTGCATGATATTGTAAATTGTTACCATTTTATGCACAAAGCCTGTGGGTCTTGCACGTCCAGATGTTAAGAGCAACAAAGATAAATTTAGCCAGCTGAAACTGAGGCAAAATGACAACTTCCCTTCAGTCAAGGCAGAACTGATAATTAGCTGGACTAGGTATTCAACTCAGACTTTTCAAGCATAAATCAATATGTTCTGAGATATAAACAGAGAGAGTAAAAGCAGGGATAGTACCTGAGGGGACAGTGTGCCAACACGTTGGGTAATAGGTTCATTCAAAACCACTTCCAGCTTGCAGACATCCTTCTCTCTGGGTATGTGGAATTGCAGATCTCCTTCCTGCAAGAAAGCTGACTGGCCTCTCTTCACCCGCAGGCCATGGTTGGTCTTCACCAGGGAGCACATGCAAAAGTGCAAAAGTCCCAGCAAAAGGAGAAACTGAAATGGCCACATACAAGTCCTTTTTTGAAGAACCATTGTTGCTTTGTAAATTCCAAGTTCCTCATATATTTTTCAGTTGGATGGAATGCCTTTTGGTTGTTATGATGCTTTATTTCAAATTGGATGATTTATATCCATCTTCTCTTAAGACATTTTCAGTATATTATCACATGTTCAGGAAAGATCTGTAAGTAAAAAAGTAAAAATACTTAAGCATAGAGTATATTTTGCTGTGTTCTTGCTTATTATAGAAATGTTGAAGTTAACATTTTAACTTTAAGCAGGAATATACACATAGATGCATCATACAGAAGGAAAGAAGGAAAAAGCTTGTGGATTTTATTTTTAAATACATTTGAATAAACCAATGAAAAACAATGGCTTCTAGATGTAGTGCAATGGACACTACAAACATTTCCGCCCGACTCTGAGGAATATTTCATTGGCACTTCTTCTTGACATGGTGGAGAGACAGGAAAATACAGCCCAGTCTCAATGAGGTGAGATGTCAAGTTGAAAGATGACCTTTGACCTCAAGTCTTAGACTAGCAGTTATGGGGGAGTGGCCTGTCTAATTTGTCAGCATAGAAAACACAGCTAAATTGGGTTAATTTCTTCAACTACAGTTAATTTCCAAAACCTCAAAGCTATGATAAATGGCTTCCCCTTTGCTGTTGCATGTATATGACTTAACTAAGCTATTCTTGTCTTGGGTTATGTTACATGACAGAACTTGAGCTAAAACTTTTTTTTTTAAATGTGATCGTTAGTTCAGCAATGTACAAATCTAGATATTGTAGGTAATATTTGCAAAGCTGAGATCAATGTGAGAGTTATGTGACTATAATAACCAGTGTGAAAGCACTTAAATGCTTTGGAGACATAACAGATTGCTATCAGCTTTGCCTGGTATCATGTGGAAATGATTTTGTGAAGCGCTTGATACCATCACTGCTCTCTTAAACACTCCAGTTGTATGGTACAGCTGCTATCACATACATCTACTCTAAACAAGTTACCAATTTAGTCTTGATAAAGTTTTAGTTTATTTAAAACCACAGTAATGTAGTAAAATATTATTCCACTGAGATGAAACACAAGACATTTATCAACAAACTTGCAAGGTTTAGAGGTTGTAGTTGTGAATAAATGTGATGATGTAGCATTTGCAAAATGTTCAGCCCTCACTTAAGTGCTGTCCAGGACAACAGTATGCTGTGAATAATTGTGTAGGATTTAATGTATGTAAAATATTTAGTATCGGTATGTATTGCTTTATTTCCAATACGCTTGTCACTGTCCATCTGTTATGAATTCCATAACACTGAAATATGTTGGTTATGAATTTTGCCTTAACAGAAACACGCCTGATATTAAACAAACATTCCCCCAAGCCCAATCTATTGTTAAACGCACGTCCAGTCTTTCTTTTGGAATGACATCATACTTTTCACTGAGTGTATATGTTGACACCTGGATGTTCACACACATGGTACACATTTAAGTCTCCCAATCAAGTATCCTCAAGGAAAAAAAAATCTCATTATCTTTTTTAAAATCTGTTATTTTTTATAATGTAGTATTTTTTGATTGCTTGTAAACAGTGAATAGTTAACAATGTTATTCAGTGTATTTTTGTGAATATATGAGAAGATATGAGAAGAACAAAAAAAAAAAACCAGACTAGATTTTGGATCTAAAATTTTCTGCACTTCTCCTCTTGACCAACCTTAGGATTATTCTCCTTAACTCTTCAAGAACATGTTCTATAGGCTTTCTAACCTTTGTGCCTGTGTAGGAGAAAGCTCAAACTTCTTCTGGCAGCTTCATTATGTATTCCAAGCACTGATCATAGATTTCTACCTGTCCTAAAATACCACAGACTGCCCAGATGACTACAAGATCAAGATCCAAACATGATATTTTATAGCTGCTTTTCAAACTATAATGATGAAAGACAGGGATCCTTTGTAATCCGTGTTTCCTTAGTGCCAAGGCTTATTACAGTTGATGGAAAGCAGCATGACTGGACCACAAAAACTACCATGAAGCTGGAATGGCTGGAGTCCAAAGAAGCACAGCATACCCTGGAGACCAGCAGATTTGACTCACTCATCACCTTCATTTAAGATAACAGAGGGAGATAAGATAAAATGCCAACAATGTGGTTCAAACCAGAATCCTTGGTGGGTTTTTTTTTTTTTTTTTGGTCAAGTAGGTGGTGATAATGGAGATCACAAAGCAAAGGTACCTTGTAAACATTTTCAGAGCCTAAAAGAGGTAAACTTCTGGTTGCCTTGGTGGGAATTGTTAACATCAGTTTTAGTCCTTGTTTTTCCTTTTCACTGATGCAAAACCAGTAAAAGTTGTTTTCAATTTTAACTTGTTTCATGTTAATATGATATTATTCAGACTCCACAGTGAGAAATTTAATCAAAGCTCAACTGAGCCTAGGAAAGTAAATTAATAACTCAGTGGTACATGCATTCCATGTGTTTGAGGATTATTGTAGAAAACTAATCTGCGGTCCAAAAAGAGCAAAATATTTGATTAGGGTAAAAGAAGAAAAGCCTAAAGCCGCCAACAAACATTAGACCAACTCCAACATGATAAGCAGTGAAGCCAATTTATGGAGACCTAATGTAAGTTGAGCCTCCACAGCACTGCAGGCCAGGATGCCTATAACAGAGACAGGATTAAGTGTGAGGTCTGTGGGTTATTCACCGAAAAGGGCCAAATTCCTTACTGTGCTTGGGGAAGATTAGAAGTGGGACCTTTCCCATCTTTAAAGTCCTCTCTGACAACATTGGGCTTACCCTTAATCAATGTGCTGTAGAATAAAGATCACTCCCTACTTCTGCCAAAAAAACAAAACAAAAAAACCCCAGACCACTGGTGTCAAAGATTCCCAAAACCAAAAACTGTATGGATAATGCTCTGATTTATAATGTAACATAATATATACTACTTCCATCTGAAAAAAAGCAACTGCCATTATAATGAATGATGATTAGATATGATGAGTATTTACCTATTGAGTAATTGATCTAATTTGTGCAGATAATAACAGAATAACAGGTCTAAACTTCCAAAATGAACAGAAATTATTATTTTTTTTGCAGATTATGATATACTAAAAGAAGAAAAGAAAAAATGTCCCATGTCCAGATGTGCTGTACAATAGAAAACACAATGCCTCTTTCCACTACATTCCCAACACTTTACCTGATCGCACAACAAGATCTCACAGTTCCCAAACCACAAACATTGTTCTTCAGGGCAAGATTCAACATGCGAAGACATCGTCTATGATTATACCATTCACCTTATTTAGGGTGATCTTGCTAAGGTTTGGGCCAAGTTCAACAACCCACCTTTGAAAGGACTCCATGAGCTCAATATATGCAGTCTGCATAGATCAGCTTACTTGGAAATCCATTCATGAGTTCAAAACTGTATCTTGTACTTAATAAAAAGCTTGAAAACAGAATTAATATTTGAATCAAGGATAGTAAAAACTGTAGATAACAGTTGGACTTGACTATCCTGAAAAAAAGAGTGTACATTTCCTAAATATTTTACACATTCTAGTCACAGTTAAGCATTTGTAATAGTTAACAGCTCATACCCTCTGCATAATTAAAGCCGGCATATTAGAATTGGGTAGATTTAGTGTGGAATGGAAATATCTTGCACTTATATGGGATATGTAACTCGATTGTCCTACTTGAGAACCATTCGCTACAGGTTCCTGTATGCACAAACTTACATGCGGGCTTAAAGATTAGTAACGAGATTGAGAATTTCCGAGTGAAGGGAAGCTAGAAGCAGGCGGGGTGGGTGGCCGGGAGTCTGCATGCTCTCTGAACTGTCATGTCTTAGCCTCAAATTCCATTCAAGCATGTGGGGGCAGAGTTTATGACTTTGAAATATATGGAAAAATAAATCAATGAAATTAAAAATACAACTCTGACAACATTTCGCTGATTAAAAACATGCTTAATGGTGTTTATTAAAAAAACAAGCAAACAACAAACCTTCTTAATCACAAAATCTTATGGTGATTAAACTTGTTGACTAAAAGTCTTACAATTGTGATTTAGACTTTATGTATAATACATTGTGAGTAAAGGTTTGAGCATCATGAAACCCTACTTTCAAAGAAGAATACTATGTACACAACATCTCTGGAAGTGTAAAGCTCTTGGGTATAACTGACACTACAGTACAGCAAACTGTAAGTTCCAGAAGACACAATTTTGGGTTATACAGAGAAAAACATGTGGTGTTCCTCTGTTGACAAGTGGGCTCTATCTACAGCTGGGAACAAGTGTAGACAACGGCTGGAGCCTGCAAAATCTGAAGCCTGTTCTCCACAGCGCTGAGCCCTGCTTCTCATCTAACTAATGACAGGGTCCCAGACAGCCAACTGTTTCCAAAGCAAAGATGAGCAAAGCACAAAGGGGTGCGGGGGGGCACAAAGCTGCTTCTCCTCTTTCTAAATAGCCTCAGCCTCCATTTTTGGCAGAATACCAGGATAGCCTTGTCCAGTGTGCAGAAATGTTAAGAACTCCTGGGCAAAAAAGGCTAGTGCCAAATCCAAGTGGAGGTTGTGCACTTGTCTTAAGAACTCTTCTTAGGTTTACACTTGACTCTGACCCTGTGAAACTAATCTTTTGCTGAAGAATGTTCCTATGTCCCAAATTTGGTCAAAACTGAAGTCAGTATTGTAATGGCTGAAGTAGACTAGTTAAGACTGGAGTCGTGAGCAATCAAAAAATATGTACAAGAAACCTATGAAAGTGCATTGGTATCAAATTAACACCAAGAAAGAAATATTCGTACCATGTCTCATTAAAGCCCTTGTGCTTTGTTTTGTTTGTCAGGGGAAAAAAATTGAAGAAATATTCTTTAAATGCAACATTAAATGGCAAAACACAAACAGTATAAGAACATTTTCTATTATTCTGTTATGAGCTTTCTACTTTATTATCACATTATTTTAGCAACAAATCTCTGCATGACAGCTGTCAGTTGGTGTGTGGCTTTTCTAAATCAGTCACCCTCCATTGATTTAATTTCCATTATCATGCCTGCATTTATTGTTCTAAGACATAGACACAAGAACAAACAGTTGTGTTCTTACCTAAAGCACAAACAGCAACTCTCTATCTCCAAAAACACTCCTCTGCCCCAGAGCACTCGTCTACCTTGCACAGCAACTGTCTAATTGAGCAAAGAGCCTCGAGCAGCTTGCACAGAGACAGAGGAAGGGAAAAGGGAGGCAGTCTGTGTGAGCACAGGGGAGGGAATCAGAGATGTTGTCCCACTCCACAGAGTCCAGAGGGAGGAGTGCATGAAAGTACAGTCTCCTAACAAAGGGAGAAATGCAGAAGCAAGCAGAATAGAGACACAAACACAGACAATGTAAGATCAAAGAGAAGGGAATAGTCAATGTTTTCAGGACTACAGGACATGACAAAGCCTGCACCATTAGTTAATTAAAGACTGAAGGAAGAGTGTTGGATCTTTCATCGTAACTGAACAGGAATGCAGGAAAAAGGTGTACATGCATATTTTTTAAACTACCTTTACTGTAAGATTAATGCTGTGAGAATAAATGTGAATTTGTACATTGTCTGTACTGAATGAATTCCACTTAGACCATGTGAGACATTTGTTTTGTTGGAATCAAGGCATTTTCTTTCTGAAATCACCAGCAGCTAACTATTCAACAGCAAAACAAAATGTTTGGGGGTAAATGAAGTAAGTTATGATTAAACCAATAGCTGTCAAGCCTAGACACATTGCTGACACTAGTTTCCTGTGCCATGTGACCTTTGATTTAAAAATCACTGCCAGTTAATAGGTCAACTAAATCTAATTAAGAAGAATAACATTCTACTCTGTTTCGATTAATGAGGAAAGTAAAACGATAACATTCTCTATATAGCCATCCACATAAGTGCATAAAAAGCCACTTTTCCTAACGTACTTAAAGAAAATTACAGAAGTTTACAGAATAATCACTGATAATCACTGATTAAAAAAAAAAGTAGATGGCTGTGCACTCTTGTGTATTCAGTGGTGAAAATCTGAATTCAATAAACAAAGCTGGCTCCAAAGTAACACCAATTGCTCGCTGAAAGGAACCCCCCCAACCCCCCTGACTCAACCTCCTCACACACACATCCCCACCCCATACAATGTCCCAGTCCTCCCTACTTACAGGAAAGGAGTCTTTATGTACATACAACCTATTATCTGCATCTTTCACTCCCTGAGGCTTGTTGGCACATGGCAATGTTTAAAGAAGTAAGTAGATTCAGATTCACCTTCCTCACACTGAAAAACAGACAAGGTCACTGTCTGTTTAATGGAGGCTGTTTTACTAACTATGAGAATAATCAGAATTGGTGAAGTTGGATATCAGTATAAATTGAAGCACTAAAAATTTTATGAGGTGCTTTTCCTTAATGAAAACTCAATCTGTTGATTGAGCCTGTTTCCATGACTGCATTGTACTGGATACTGAGGTACAAAAAGTAATTTTTGAATGAGTAGTTTATAAAATTGATTAAAAATGTGCTTGGGGAAATATAGCCACAGTAACATGTGACTAAATGAAACTTTTCTTTTTCCTTTTGGATTAAAAATCCATCCATCCATTATCTATACCACTTATCCGTCAGGGTCACAGGGGAAGCTGAAGCCAATCCCAGCTGACTTCGGGTGAGAGGCGGGGTACACCCTGGGCAGGT
>JAOTRR010000047.1:13417338-13447720 GCA_028570945.1 Gogo arcuatus | reverse complement strand
TTCTCCTGTCAGAAACGCTTCATCATATTTATGGAGTTCAGGCTTCTCTCAGGTACTTTCTCGTGCGCACCGCATACTTTATAATTTTTTTTTTACACATCCCTTTAGAGACTCCGTACCATTTTTATTAGCCTTACAGTGTAGTCCATAATTATTTGGACAGTGACTTTTTGTATTCCAGCACACTGGATCTGAAGCAATGACCGTTAGGCTATGGAAAAGTCAGCTCACTATTTCTAATATTATTTGGTGCGGTTCTCTTCATACACCAGCAGCTGCCAATAAAATAGGAAGGAAAACAAACAGTTGCTTGCCAGTTAAGTTGCCTGTCAATCAGAAAGCTCTTAAATATTCAGGTGTTCCAGCCTAGACAGAGAGAACACTGACGAGCTGATATTGAGTTTCAAGACAGTTTGTGGTTTCACCTAAGTTTCTGACTATCCCTTAAAGTGCAGAATGTGAAGTGTAAATTTGAGGGTACTGGGTAAACCATTCAGTAATCACGGCTGGTTATAAACAGTAGCATCCCGTGAAGGCGCTGCATAAGGTATTGCACAACCTAATAAACTTAAATTATAATTTTTTTAGCTCTTAGTTGCATGAAATCTCTGATCTGATATCAGCTCTTCAATACTCGACTTGGCCTGTAATGCAGCCTTTTCCAATTTCTGCTTATTTTGCTTTCAGTTAATGAAATAATGTCAGTGGAGGTCTGCAGTGATCATCTTTATCTTGTCTGTTTATTTGTTCCTGAACTCTAAAGGCATTTGAACTCTAAAGTCATTCAAAAGAAATCTTTTGCACAGTTTACATTCTAGAGAACTTTGCTGAACTGTTCAGCAAATCTAATACATTTTTGTAAGTAGTCCCCAGTGATTCACTACTGTGGTCTTCCAGGTCATTTGTTATTGCTAAACCTATCATTGAATTTTTGCTTAACAATCTAAACAGATTGTTTGTTTATTAAAAGGGCCATGAGTTCACATGCTTCACACAATATTAGATGTGCATACTTAGCGATTTTTCACATCAGTGTGCTGGAATACAGAGCCAAAACTGCAGCACACTGCATGCACTGCAGATAAAGAACACATTTAAAAAGCACACTTAAAAGCATACATTTCAGTAAAATTGTAGTTCTTGATTGTTTACAGTGCATTCAGAAAGTATTTCAGCTGTACTTTAAAATGGATGAAATTTTTTTGTATCAATTTGCTAAACATAATGAAACAAGTAGGATTTCACATAACCTGAAACCTGTCCCATTTACACAAGAATAAAGAGCCTTTGCTGTGACGCTTGAAATTCAGGGGCATCCTAATCACGTTTCTACAGCCTGAGTTAAAGCTGACCTGAGGTAAATTCAGTTAAATGACCATGATTTAGAAAGGTGCACGTCTGTCTGTATAAAGCCCCATATACAGAATTAATCTCCAAGAAAGGATTGTGTCAAGACATAGACCCGGGGAAGGATAATAAAGAATTTCTGCAACTTTGAAGATCCCAAAGAACACAGCTGGTGACCAAAACTCCAGAGGTTCTGTGTGGGGATGAGAGAACCTTCCAGAAGGACAACCATCTCTGCAGCACTTTACCAGTCAGGGTTTTATGGTAGTCCAGCCAGGCAGATGGCACGTGCTATAAAAGGCACGTGATGACTCATTTGGCGTTTTCCAAAAAGACACCTAAAGGACTCTCAGAACATAAACAGGATTAAATGATCTGATGTGACCATGATGGAACTTGTCCTGAATGCTAAGTGTTACATCATGAGCAAACCAGGCACTGTTCATCACCTGACCAATTTTATCTGTATGATGAAGCATAGTGGTGGTGGCATCATGCTGTGGAACCTCAGATTCAGGCAGTCTGGGAATGTCTGTCCAGAATTCAGACAGAAAATGAAGAATGAAAGGAGTCTGAATGCTTTCTGAATGCTTTATATATCTATAATTAGGGCTTTTTTTAATGAACTGGGTATTACATTATACCAGTAGTGACCAGCCGCAGTCTTAAAGGACAGCAGCACTGCACATTTTAGTGTTTTCTGTTCCAACACTTACTGCAACCACAGTCAGTTTAGAATACATTTGATGTGTAGTTATATTGATAGTACTGTAGTTATATTAAGGTCATATGCATTAGTCTCTGTGATCTCCATAATGCACTGCAAGACAACATCAGTTTCAACAGTGAGCTATTTTGGTTTATCAATGCAATAATTGTGCAACAATAAGCATAGCATAATATGACTATCTGTAATATAGGTCATATTTATTTAGTCACATTTAATATTATTATCTAGCACAAAAATAGGCCATTCTTTTTTTCTTTTTTCTAGTGGCATGTCTACACTGTCAGTGTTCTTTGAAGTTTTCTTGTTGATAATGTGACTGAATGAATTGTCATCAGACCTCATTTCTTGTGCAATCTGTATTGAATCAGAACCATACTAGCCTTTGTAATTTACCTGCACTTGGACTAGATATTAGCAAACCGGCATTACAACGCCTTTCCTGCAACTAGCTGATCAGCTGACTGATGTGATGCAGATGATGAACACATTTGATTTACTCTCCTACTCTTCATTTGTTCTCTTTTCTTTGTGCAGTTTGTTCACCTGAAGATAATGTTCCTTCAGATCTTCACAGGTAACTGACAAAGCACACTTTTACACTCTAATGCTGGGATCAGACTACATGAATTCAACCTGATTTTGACGATTTTGTTCAAATACGAATGTCAGGAATGAGGAACAGACCTTGTAGTGTGACATAATCGAAGAACAATGATGTGGCACCTGGCATGCCCCCACAACACCCTGAAGAAAAGTCTAGCATGTCAGATTTTTTTTATTTTTTATTACCTAGTTTGATAACTCCTATGGTGTGTTCCTTGACATTCCTTCTGTAGCCATGATTGACAATTTCTTGACCCTCCTCCCCGACAACACGCAAGGACATGAACGATGATTGGTCGGGGTCAAACGTAGTGTTGCCAGTCTCCCGACAAAGACACGGCAAGAATTTATGGCACTATGATTGCCTGTCTGACAGGGTGACCACCATGAAAGACAAAAATATTGTGTATTCTGATCCTGGCATAAAGTCAGAACTACCTTAACTATTCAAAACAAACTTTTTTTCACTTACAGGACTCATGAGTAATGGTGCCAGCAACAGAACTCAACATGCCACGTTCATCAGGTCATGTGATCTGCACCAATATATATTAGTGTGAATACAAAACTTTCTAGAGTATTTCACATGCCATACACCTGTGTGTGAAACGTAAAATGTGTGGCTGTGTGTGTGTGTCTTGGGATGTTTGTCTTTTAGAATGCACTAAATCTTTTACACTATGTTCCATAATTTTGATTTTCATTTACCAGTTAACAGTTTCATAAAGACACACACACAGATATTATCATAGTGATGAAACTATTTTGGTTCAGTTTGTGGACAGTGACTTCTTATTTCTTTTTTAACACGTTAATTTTGATAACCATTTGGTTGTCCTAATATCTCAAAAGGTATGTACCTGTTCTTTATAAAGTGAAAGTCCATAATCTTTAGTGAGGAACCTCTGACACTGGCAGAATGTACCATGAAAGTATCGTCAAGTGATTTATAATCTAATCTAAAGGTTCAGAGGTCATGGTCATGACTAAGATGTAATATGTTAGTAGCAGAGACTGGCTCTGAAGGATTAATATCAATTTAGATATAAAACTTAATTCAACACACTTCAAAAAGTATTCAGTACACACTTTCTACAAAAATCAAGTATTTTTAGAGTGATTTCATAAGTGGTTTTCCATGGGGGAAAAAAAAAAAGTTTGTTTAAGCAGCCAAATAGAATTAATGAAGAAAAGTCTGATCATGAACAAAGATCTGTACTGTTAACTGTAAGGATGTAAAATGTATAAGGGAACATTTCTCTAACACAGACTTATTGTAATCAAATGAACTAATCTTGGAGGACACAATATGTGATAAACCCTTGGTTCTGTGCTATACGTACCCATTTTATCAAATAAACAAAGCCTTTTTCACCTGCTGACATTGTGTCCTGCATTAAAGATGAGGACGGGATTGCGTATGTAGTTAGTCAGGTGACATTACAGCATTAGTCATAAGATTATTTATTATTGGTGAGAATTTGCTGTTGTGCAAAATCAGCCCTAAAATTGGGTTATGGATGATCTCCTTCACATGTTCACATTACCAAGATTAAAACGGAGCTTAGTATATGGGTGATGCAGGTGTGAGTAATGTGGTTAAGTGAAAATGGCTTTAATCTGGTTCTTTAAACTTTCAACAAAATACCTGGGTGAAACTTGTAACTGCAAGTTTGTAACTTCAGTAGGTTATGAAAACTAAAAAGGTAGCATTCACATATTTCAAGGGATTCACTAAATCTGAAAATTGTTTAGTGCCGTCATGTATATTGGTAAAGTGTAACATTGACCTACATTTCCCTATCACGCTAGTCACAAAACTTTTCACTGGCATCCAAATAAAAACCCCAGCAAAGACTACAGCACAGTGGCATGTATATATATCTCTCTCTCTCCCTCAACTGGTAAATAGGAATGTCCTGGATAATGTCACTTTTTTTCAGGCAGTGGACTGAAATCTGAATATTAATGAGGACCTGCTGTGCATTTTTGTGTTCTTGTTGTATAATTTTATATTATGCCATTACATTATGCTAAAATTGCATATTTTGGGAACTAAGTACCCTTTTTATTGCATCATATTCCCCATGTATCTACTGGTACTTTCCAACTGTTTAAGATGTGTGCTATAGTTCATGGCAGGAATCACCTCTCAATACTATAAAATGTTCTCTGAGAGAGTAATAGCATGTTCCAATGCAAAATAACTGACAGACAGGAAGAGTGCCACCCTGCAAAGACATTTCAGCCAGGTGGTGTTAATATTTTAGTTGCTGATTACAGGGCCCAGAACATACTGAACCGTCTTCCCTCTGAGTTAATGATAGCTATCAGAATTGAAAGGTTTACAGCTTAACTGAAGTGCTCCTAAAGCAGCTATAAGGATTATACAGGTTTAAAATTAATTGGTTAAAATGAATGTAGAGAACAGCTTATAAGAAAAAACAAAGGTCTCATAATACCAAGAATCCATCGCCAGCAATTGTCTTTAATAATCATTTTCTGTCTTCCAAATGTACAATTAATCAGTGACATTTACAACAACTAGTCAACTTTAAATATCTGTAATGCAGTTAATATAGTTATAGTGGATTGCTGAGTGGTTCCTTAAGGTTACAAATCTGATAAATAACATAACATTTACCAAACAAAGTGGCCACATCAGAGTGGTACAGTATCCCAACATGCAGTGGAAATGCATGTTTTGTGATACTCAGTGGGTTGGTAAAAGACAAACCTGTACACATGCATAATCCAGCTCAGGAAATAAAAATGTACCACAGTATCAAATGTACACCTTGGAAAGAGAGCACTCAAGAGAGCATGTCTAAGACACTCAAAACAGGTTGTTACTCAATGCCGGGGTCATGGATTGTGAAACTGTTGGCAGCATTTCAACCACCTCAGAACATAAAACACTCCTATACACTGACTTGTCTAAGCCCATTCTTGACACTTGACATGACTGCAGTATTTATTTATGGACCTGTCATGAGCCATGTCCATTTGAGGAGTTATTATACCTGCTGTAATGGCAGTTATGTTAAACAGTGTGCTATATCGCAACAGATTATATAGCACAACATTAACATTGTACTGTCCTTTAGCAAGCAACATTTTTTTTTTACTATCCTGACTGTGTATGCAGCCTAGACAACATTCATAAACTCTTCGACAAAGGGCAGCAAATACTTAATTGTTAACAAGATGCTATTATTTGTTCATAATATCCATATGACAACAGTAATCTGTTTCAAAATTCAACAGACTAGTGATATGGAATTAGCTCTTTCCAATAAAGTGACTTGATAGATATGAACATGAGTGGCACAAGGACCATGAGGGGTTAAAATGTAACGAGTTCTCTCTGGTCCTGTGATCCCACCTACAGTACAAACACATTTGATCTCTACTTGAACATGTCAAAGGCAGGTACTTGTAATATATTAAAGGGGGAGAGTTTATCATAAAGAGCGAGGTCTGGCTAGCTGAACATAGATACACCATTAAAATTAGACTACTTAAAAAACATGCAGGTGTCAAAATCAGCAGGTATTCAAGCTACACAGAACACGCGGGGTTTACACGGCATGAACATATGGCTGTGCTAGTTTCTCCTCTAGCCCTCATGTAGTTATTGTCTAGTCTTTTTTTTTTTTTTTTTTTTGCAGGTTTCGTCTTCCTCAATGAGATTTGAACACTCCGTTTATCACAGCTATGGTCTTTTTATAAGTGGTGCACACTCCCTATCTCGCTCGCACAACCTATTGCGGAAGGCAGTTTACGATGCCCTACGAAGTGTTGAACGCATGCGTGAAACGAGCTGGGTGAGAAGAGGAGACTTTATAGCAGGGAGGCTGAGTGGGACTGGATACCTTGGCACATGACAGAGGGAGACGGTGGGAGTCGTAAGAGGTTGAGTGTGTATAGGATGGGTGGGTAGGCAGAGAGTGGACGGAGTGCGTGTTGTGTGTATAAACAGTCTTTTAGCTCTGTGCAGTTAGCCTCTGTTCTGTTAGAGAGGCCTGATGGGCCACCGTTTTGTTCTCATGGGAGCGCAGTTTGGACACCACATCAATGAAGGCCAGGCTCTGTACTTCTTTATGTAGAGGTTCTGAGGAGAAAGAATGAAGGTACAAATTAAACTTCATGATCACTTGTAATTTTCTAGCAATGTGTGTGGCGCTCTGTGGAAACCCATGGGATGTTGATATGCCTGAATTCTGGCAAACAGCCACACATAACGATTGATTTAGTGTTGACCAAAATTGTTTGTTTTTGCCTGTAATATACTTTGACATTTCTACTTAAACATATTTCCCCCAAAAGGATGTAGAAATGTTTTTACTAACTTTCTTTAGTTAACATTGTCTAGACTTTCTACAAAGATCATGTTGGGTAACTAATGAGCCAGTTTAGCAAACAAAGCTTCAAAAACAGTCTGCTTAAGTGTTTTAATTGGTAGTCTTCATGCACTGAACACTATGCTTTGATCAGGCTGCTGCACGGCATTGTGAAACAAACATTAATGGATTTAGTTTATAAACTGTACACTATACGGCCAAAAGTTTGTGGACACCTCACCATCATACTCATATGTGGTTGTTGAACATCCCATTCCAGAGTTAATCCCCCCCTTTTGCTGTTATAACCTCCACTCTTCTGGGAAGGCTTTCCACTAGGTTTTGGAGCATGAGTGTGGGGGATTTGTCCATTCAGCCACAAGAGAATTTGTGATGTCAGGCAAAGAGACCTGGCACGTAGTTGGTGTTCCAGTTGCAAAGGTGTTCAGTGTGGTCGAGTGGTGGTCCACTTCTTGGACACCAACCTTAGCAAACCAGGTGTTCATGGAGCTCATTTTGTGCACAGGGGCATTTTCATGCTAGTCTCTTAATTCCGGTGAAGGGGAATACCAACCGGTCGTTGGTATCAGATGGGCTGCTCTGAGTGTTTCAGAAACTGCTGATCTCCTGGGATTTTCACACACAACAGTCTCTCGGGTTTATACAGAACTGAGCAGGTGTACAGCTGTTCCTATTAAAGTGAGTGTATATCGAAAACTTGACTCACTTTAAGTCCTGAAAATACCCACTCCCCGAAACTGGGTCCAGACTTACACACCACACACTCATAACTAAACAACCTTCCTATTAGTTTCACCACAATTACTAAATAATTCATAACAGTTACTGAATAATATACTTTAAAGTGAATAACTTAATAATTAGAGATTTTTTTTTTTACAAATCACATGAAGATATCTAAACTACATTTATTGCAGATTAGTATCAGTTGAGATGCAGGTTCATATCCACAGTGGAAACATTCCTCACCTGAGCCCATGACGGAGCAGATGAGGATCATGGAGTTGTATTTGATCTCAGGAGCACTCTTCTCCTCTGTCAGCAGCTTATGTAGGACCTGCACCAGAGTGGCGCTCACAAAATCCTTCTCTGCTGAATCTGTCAGGCAGGTTGTTTTGAAATTAGCTTTATGTGTTACTTTTCTGGATCAAGAGCAATATTAATTAGTCAGCAATGTTGTCATAGACTCAAAATTCAAACAAATACAGCCACTGCCATCAATGTTCCCTGACTGACAGGTATGTAGAGATGTTCTAACAGCCCTTTCCCAATTAGTCGGATTTTGTTGATATGTACCATGTGTTGTTCTCCTAGTTATAAAGCTTGGGGCTCCAGAGAGAGATTTTTCATAACTAATAAATCTGCATTTAACATATTCATGGAAATCAAACTAACAAAACAAGGCTGAATACATCATTTAACATCTGCCATGGCCTAATGGTTAGCGAAGCAACTTTAGGACCAAAAGATTGCCAGTTCGATTCCCTGGACCAGCAGGAATGGCTAAAATGCCCTTGAGCAAAGCACCTAACCCCCAACTGCTCCCCAGGTTGCTCTGGGTATGTTGTATGTCACTCTGGATAAGAGCATATGCTAAATGCCATTAATGTAATGTAACAATTTAT
Organism: Gogo arcuatus; assembly: GCA_028570945.1. NCBI lineage: Eukaryota > Metazoa > Chordata > Actinopteri > Siluriformes > Anchariidae > Gogo > Gogo arcuatus. Next base: position 13,439,051 of record JAOTRR010000047.1, on the reverse strand, counting down.
ACTCTAAAAATTTTTAAAAGCATGGAAAGAACCAATTTATGCATCTGAGGATAAACTGATCAAGAGTTTTAACTCTTATAACATTATCAATGACAGCTTCACAAAACAGGAAAGATGGATTAAAATGGCCAGTGTTTCGCTAGTCATGGGCATCTGTCAGCTCATGTATGCGGAAGAGGGCAGACAGCACTTTACTCAGAGTTTGTTAGCTGCTTGTGGTGGCTGCCTTCATGTGAATCAGTGGAAGCTCATGCTAACCTTTAGCCTTGCTGGTTCATAGCTGTCGTGTGATGGTGGAAAACTAGCTAGTGGGTGGAAATTGGCAAATGACTAATTTGGGAGAAAATGTGGTTAAATAAAAAAAAAAAAAATGGCCTGTCGTTTTGAAAATATACTTCAACCTGAAAAATATAAAATGAACTCTCCTAAACAATGTTTTACCAACTACAGCAACTTGGGGTTTTACCATAGCATACTGAGGGGCTATGATGACAAGACACTGACATGACAGAGTAATATTTTACATGTGGAGAACTTAACCAAATATTACATAACATGTTCTGACTTAAAAAAAAAAAAAAAAAAATTAACAACAATAATAATAATAATATTATATCACATTATATTATATAATATACACATATATACACACACACTGACCCCACCTTAACTCTGGTGTATAAAGAAGCTGAGGAAGCAGAATGCAGTATTCTATTAATTTACAGACTGGGTATAATGTGGACTTTTAAAACCTGCCCTAGGAAACATTTAATTAAGACACTGAATATTTGATGTAAATGGGCTGATGATATTAGTCTCAGTGAAAGTTACACATCAGGTGAAGCTTTGACCTTTGGGCAGTTTAATGTGTGTTTTACCCAAATCCAGTGCTGCTATGAGACCCAGAGCCACCAGCGCTTCGTTCTGCATGATCATGTGCTCGCTCGTTGCCATGGTCACCAAGTGTTTTACACCCCCACACTGAATGACCGTTCGTACCACTTCCTGTTCAAAGCCAAGAAACATCCCATCACAATTAAATTTCCAGGATCTCTGAATTCCTCAAGAAATGGTAACGTGTGTAAGGCCTTGACCTTTGACTTGCTGTGTCGGATCAGTGCCGAGAGCAGGCGGTTGGACTCTCCCATTACCCCTGCGTGGTCTTTGGCCTCACACCATTCTACCAGCCTCTCCACCAGTTTACGATTTGTTCCCAACTGTTCAGCAGCATCAGCTACAACACATACACAGACACCATCCATTGACCTACACAGCAAATCAGTTCTATGCCTAAACCTACAAATCAAACAACTTTCATTTTCAGACAAGTTATTATTAATCATTTTGCCACATTGTCATTTTCTAGTTATGAATCTAAAACTTGACACAGCTCCCTTACGCATGCATTTGATTCTGTTATATTGCATTAAGATATCTGGATTAATCAATTAACCAAAGCTAAGTAACAGCTTGAATTCAGCTTTATTATGGAACAGATAACAACTTACAGTATCAACAGTATTCTAAAGGAAATCTGCCAGATCCTAGTTTTTCCCAAGTAAAGCTGTTTTTTTGCTTAAAAAAACCAAAACAAAACCCAAACTTATTTTTGAACGCCAGTAAAATGTATCTACAAGTTTTAAATTGTTGCAAGCTTTTTTAGGATATTTGGTCCTCATTGTCCTTTTTTTGGGGGGGGGGGGGGGGGGGAGGGCACTGCCTTCAATTATTATGCACATAAAATTCCAATCAATTACATTTATAAATTGCTTTCTTTAAGTGCACTGGAGCTGTATTTAAAGTACTGCTGATGTGGACAGCATTCTATCACTGAAAACTAAAGCTTCTGGCTACATGCCTCGTGCTGAGAATGCAAAGTGCTGCTGTCCATACTGGCAGCTGCAGCCTCACTCACAATCTATAGCAATTAAATCTCAGCACCATGGGATGGAACCCTGTCTTAGTTCATTTCACTTATAGGATAACGACTTTCTAATTCACAGGACAGAGGAGAACTGGCTTATACCTGACAAAGCTTCAGTAATAGGATAAATTAATGGCTTATGCAGTCCTTGAATGCAGCAAATGCTGTTTTGTAGGTTTTGGCCTCCAAATATCTACAGCTAAGGCTAACTTGTCAATTTCTGTTGCAGTCAGTAAACAAAAATTGTGAGTTTCATCTAAATGTTAAATACAATTATGTGAGCAGTTATAAGGGGATAAGAAAGGAATACACAAAAGCACAGATAACATGCATTGGAAGCATTTTATGAAGTTGGTTATAGCTACCTTGTGTGTCGATAAGCATTCTTAACGTTCCCAGCAGCTTGAACTGAACCGGTGGCATTTCTGATTGTAGAAACTTCAGCACCACGTCAGACACTCCAGCTGAAAGCATCTTAGATTTGTTCACCACTGATGAATAGAAAGAAGGAGAAATAATGCAGGCTTTTACTCAGCATCATTAACAGACACAGGTTTTAATGCCTCTGTAGGGCTGCTGAAATACAGAAAAAAATGAACAGGAGACTGTTAACACTGACCTGGGATTGCCAGGTTCCTCAGGGCGCTGAGGGCTGCATGCTGCACTGTAACGTTCCCTTCCTCAACATGTCTGTCCAGCAGGTCCAACAGCATCTGCACAATTCCTGTGTCTACCATGTGGATGCAGTTCCCATCTGAAGGGAAGAAGCCAACAAAAGTATATAACAGCACAGTGCGTAGTGTCACTGCTTCACAGAGTTTTGTATGTTCTCCCCTTGTGGTGTGGGCTTTCTATAGGTTTCGTCTCAACTCTCAAAAATGCCTGTAGGTGGATTGGCTATGCTAAATTTCCCCTCGGTGTGAAAGCGTGTATGTGCCCTTTCTTGTGATGGATTGGTGTCCCCATCCAGGATGAATTCCTGCCGATACATGATAATTGCAGAGCAGTATCATAACATAACATTTATTAACATAAATGAATCCAGCAGAGAATTAGCCAGTTCTAATCTATCCAGTCACATGAGGATACACCTCACTGAGGAACGTCTCTCTATAAACACTGAGAAATATCACAGGAATCCTCACTGTAGTGTCCAAGCCTTAATTTGGTCAAAGAGCAGCAGAGCAATGTATTACGTGTTATGAATGTGTGTGTCTGGTGTATGTAACACTTAGTCACTGTAAAGCTGGTGGTAGCAAATGTACACAGGACTGAAAAGAAGCATCGACACTCAGAAAAGTGAAAGAATACCGTCTCTATTAATGATCATTTTGCATCTCTCATGAAAACATTTTTGCATATACAGTATATACTTTGCATTGTGTATGCTAAACTACAATTAATTAGAAATCAGACCAGAGCTCTTACCATTGCGGGCAAAGTTAGCAATAGCCAGAGCCCCAGCTAACTGGAGCTGATGGTTGTTGGACGGAACCCAAGAGAGAACCCTCTGGAACACGCTACCTTTCCCCCCCTCGAACAACTTTTGCATGGATTCATCTGGAAAAGAAAGAAATGACCATCACCACCCTTACAAAATATTGTGCGCTGATCACAACCAAAATCTACTGTTCACCATTTTACTATATACAGTAGTGCAGTAACTGTATGACAGAGTGTTATGTGGGACAGACAGTTTATGGGTTACCACTGACATCACTGCAAACATCCATTTAACTTCATTTATCAGATGGGTTTCTGCCCACTTTCAGGAAAGAACTTAGGAAGAGCATAACAAGTCCTCAAATTTGTTCTCCTACTGAAAGAAATTAAGCGATTTATGACAATCCACAAAGCCTGAAGTTTAGAGGATAACAGGGACTCAGGCAGCCACATCAGCACAAACTAAACTGCTACATAACCCATGTAGTGCTCCATTAGAGTTGAAGTATATTTCTCCTGGTTAAATACAGCATCTAAATTCATGGAAGCATAACAGAAGCCCCTCTGTTCTCCAAAAGAACCACAGAGAAAAGAGCTCGCTCCATCCATAAAATGCCACACAGTGGAAGTGGAATTGTGTTAGCACCCCACAACCCATTCAGCCTGCATCAATTATTCAGAGTGAGATGAAAAACACACCCCACTCTGCTGCCTGTACAATCTGCTGCCTACCAAGTAGTAAGAAAGAAAGAGAGGACCAGAGCACATTCATTTCCACTCAGAGGCTTCCCTTTTCTTCTTTTACGATCATCTCTATATATAGATTAAACATGTTTTTTTGCTCTTCAAATATTGCGTTTTTAAACGAGTAGTATTTCAGTATCTCAACTAGAAAGCAGTTGACATTAAAAAAAAAAAAAAAAAAAAAAAAAACGTTGAACATAGCTTTAACTTTCAGGGAACAGCTTCAAACTGACCTGGACATCAAAGCTGTCTCTAGTACTTCCCAATATGTCTACATCTCATATACATGACCAATAAACTAAATAACCAAACTGTGTCTATAATACATCATGCCATTAAACTCCACTATGTGGCCCTGTTATTCTAATGCTAATTTGTTTAACGATACAAACAGGCCCGCATGTTCAGGTGTGAGGTGTGTTTGGAGAGCATTAAAGCAGAAAGACTTCTCCACAGGGACAGAAGAAGCTGCTACAGATAAATATAGCCGAGTCTGCTGTAGCTGTTTGTGTGCTGACACGATTTGGCTCTACACCACACTCAGTCACTACAAATGATCAATATTCAAATACCTGATTAAACAAACTAGGGATTATCAGTGTTGCTATCAGGGCTGATAATGACTTGAAGGCTTAGTTACTGTGAGGACTTCAGTATCACTACCAAAAAAGTGGAAAAAGTGGAGACAGTGCTCGAATACCAAGATGAATTTGGATATGTGGATATTTGAATAACCCGTGCATCCCTACTTTGCAGTTTCTATTAATATGATACACATTCAGTAGAATTTCAAAATGAACAAAAATTGAGTCTTAAAAAGTCCCCCCCCATATAAATCTACATTAATTAAAATCAATATTAAGCATCAGTGGCTGAAGCCTTGAGCAGCACCTCCCAGTAGCAGCAGCACCATGAGGTCAGACGCTGTTTTGAGCTGAGCCAGGTCTTCCTCTCTGTCACTGTCCACTGTCTGAGCCACAACGTCCAACAGACACTCGACCAGACCAGCCTCGACCAGCTGCAGCTTTATTACATCTGACACACACACAGAGAGAGAGAGAGAGGACATACAGATTGACGAAAAGACAGAGAGGGACAGATAGAACGACAGACAGACAACGAGTCAGAGAGAGAGAGTTAAACAGACAGACAGACCGACCAAGAGTGTAAGACAGGGAGACAGACAGAGAATAACAGAGTAAGAGATGTTTGTTTTAAGTGAATAAACTTTATGAATTCAACAGGATGAAAAACAGTCCTGCTGAACAGTTATAATCAGTCACTGAGCTGTTACATATTTGCACTGCTCTGTGATTGTCAAGACTTATTATTCATGCACAATATGAGTAATAAGCATATTAATCAGTGCTACAGATCCAGAACTGACTACGCTACATTATGTAACAGTTACAAAACACAATCAGAAACAAATTAGTATGTAGACTATCATACGTGCCTAGAAATTTCTGACAAAAAGTAAAGACGAAACAAAAAGTGTATCTGAATACACGGTCCATGGCTGATTGTAAATGTATGACTGCTTCGCTTCTGCTTGGTTATGAAATATTTGAGCATCTGTCTCTCAGTACAACGTAGTAGCTTTAAAGTAGGACATTGTCTTGGAGACCGGCAGGCCGAGAGCGCTGTTCTGTGCACTGAATGATAAGAAACAGTCAGGGGGTCAACCTCTCACCCTAGATTTCTTTTTCACACACTTGGAGTCTCCATCACACTAATTTTTCTTTAATTTTCCTTCTCATCCATCATATGTCCAGGGCCTCACCATCCCTCCATCTCTCTGGCCTCTCTTGGTCTCTCTCTCTCAAATGCTCTTTGTCACTCTGTCAGCATCTCATGTATACCTTTAACACCAGCTCTCCCCCTGTGGCTTATTTACACTTTTATATTTCACACATTTCACACACACTCACATCCATGCTTCCTTTCGAGTTATTTCCTAACCGATTCTCTCCACCTTTCTCGATCACTCTTTGATAGATACTCATATCTAAAAATGGATCACGTTACTTTTACACGCATATTCTCTCTTAAAAAGTCCAACCGTCTCTGGATAAAAGACACGGGGTAGCAGCTGAGAGACAATTTCATGTCACAGAAGTGGTGCAGATTGCAGCTGTTCACAGATCCCCGATTCTTAATGTGGGCACGATGGCAGAGAGAGCAAGTGACAGCACCCATTATCCAAACAGACTACGCTAAACAACTCCAGCAGCTGGCTAATTGTAGACCACTCTGCAATAGTGCTATGTCTGGAGAAGACCCAAAGCACAATAGGTCTATAATTCTGGTGCTTCTACTTGTTTGAACTAGCAAACAGATTAAAAGTTATTCCAGACAATGAAAAAAAAAAAATCTAGTGCAATATATATTTTTCCCCTTTTAGATACTGAAAGCTAGCCTAGTTACTCAAAACTCAAGATTAATGCTTGTTCACAACATTTCTCACATACACTCGCAACAGATGGGACACTGTGTCCATATGTGGGTGTGAAAGACAGGGACAACATATCTTTCAGGTCCTAGACAGTGTGTCAGTGCAACTGGCCACAGAGTCCACATTTAGGCAGGTCTCTCATCTCCTACATATACACTCTACTGTAGTAATGAAAGACTTAATGAAAACAAACATTTGTATACATCCAGCGATCACCGTCAACTATTCCAATCATACTACATGGAATTTACTTTAACATAAAACATTTCATGTCTGACTCTTACCATTCTCAGCCAGAGGAGCCAGCACCTCAAAGATCATCTCCTTCTTCTCATGTTCCGCTTGCTTCCGGAAAAGTCTCACTAGCTCCTCAGCGATATTTGTAGCTGCAAACTGCTCCTTACTTGATTCTACAGAGACACAATGACCAAAGATATACACATCAGGATCATCACAGACATGTTACTGAAGATTTAATGATGATTTTAATGAACATTTAAAACCAACTGAACATGTAAAACCTAGATATACACAACCAACATTTACAACACAACCAATGTTAGGAATGTCTGTGTCTTTTAGAAGAAAGTATGTCTCTTGTATACCAATTGATTCTGATCAGTCAGAAGGTGTTGATTAATTTCCTATAACAACATGGTTGCAAGACAAATCACAGGTTTATACACAGGGACTTGTATAGTGGATGCTCCAAATAAATGGATTAAAAATGTATGTAATTATTGATGAGAGGTTTTCTGTGAGGAGACATTTATCATTTTTGGAAGAAGTCTCCATTGTCAGTGCATGGAAAAGTTTCTTTGACAAACTGTTTTTTTTTTTTTTTTTTGACTTCAAAAGAAAGAAAAAGAGAAGCTGGTGAGGGAATGATGATTCTTATAGATGCTATAACAAGTGATTACAGGATCTAACTTGTGTTTTTGCAGACATTCCACAAAATTGACATGTAACTAAATTGATAAGTGAAATCTGTGCTTCTTATTAAATGAATTTAAAAAGCCATCACTGGCAAATTGCTGTGGTATAAGAGGAACTTCAGGCTGCTTTCGCTCCTTTCTTTATGCTGCCTTGTCTCCAACAGTTATACCAGATAAAAAGTGAAGGAAAAATTGCTCTGATTTTTCTCATAATTACTGCTTTCTTCTTTTCAGAAATGAAAATGATAATTCATCTTCCATACTAGTCCATTTGTACTATTCCATTCCTGAGAATTCTCACTCAAAAAATGTATTAAACAGTACTGGATTGGTATTGGTGTAAGGTAGTGGAATTAAAAGAGCATCAAGATGGAACTGATTACAGGAGAAGTGTAAGAGTCCAGTCTTGGAAAGGCCACAGCACTGCTGAGTTTAGCTTTCTATCTTCAACACAGTCTCATCAGCTACTATTTTAGGCCTCCGTAGCCTAAATCTGGTGTTAGTCTGAGACTCCTGAATTAAAGGCATGGTGACAATTTCTGGATTTTAAATCTCTGTAGAGGAAAGTGGGGAGGAACATTCTCCAGACACAACATCTGGAGTCACATGGAATGAATGAATGAGGACTGAACAGGTCTGTCAGTTATTTACCCAGTTCTGCCAGGTTTCCGAAGGCAATGAGGCACATTTCTGTGAGCGCCGTGTTATATGCATGGACTCCCAGAAGCTTCACCAGGGTGGGGATCACTCCCATGCTAATCAGCTGGGCCTGCAACGTGTCTGAGGATGCAGAGATTAAATACACCATATTAACTTCAACATTCACATGCATCACTGCACCAAAATGGAGATGATAGCTGTAAAATAAATGTTTTTGTAGTCACCACTGCTGCAACACATTAATTAAAATCAGTTGCTTATTTGAGTGTTGCTTAAAATGGAGATACCTAAACATAAATGGGGAAAAAAAAAAAGCCTAGGTCACAAAGGGCAATGAAAAAGAACTTGATCAACAGTCTCATTTAAGAATCATGTAGGCTAAACAGTGATAACACAGAGCAGTGTGAGCTCAAACCCCTGATCCCATAATTTGACTGATACTAAAGATCTCACAGGGACAAATGCGTTGGCCTTCAATGATATTATCCTTTCTGTCTCACACCAGTGTCATGGTATCACATGCTCGTTGATGCTGCGTAACGAAACGAATCAGATGGCACTGTTTTTGTCCCGTAGTACTGCAATATGGGTAGCCCTGTCACATTCGATTTCATCATGTTATCAGCAAGCACATTCCCCTCCCTTCCCAATGCAGCAAAAGGGTGATAAATCCTGAAAGAAAGAAAAAAACCTTTTCTTGCACAGTCAAGACTGCAAAACTGTACTCAACAACCCTGATAGAGACAGACAGAGAAGGCAAGAAAGAACAGAATAGTAAGACAAAAATGAGACAAGTCAAGAAACAGCAATAAAAAAGATGAATGAGAAGGAGAGACTAAAGAATTTAGGAGACCTAATAAAAAAGGGAGAGAGAGAGAGAGAGAGAGAGAGAGAGAGAGAGAGAGAGAGAGAGAACTGCAAGATATAAAGGCCAGATACCATGGAAAGAAAAGCAATGTAGAGTTAGATAAGAAGCACTCTCTCATTTTACATGGTTTCATTCCAAGTTATGCTTGCTGGATTATTAACCACAACACAAAAGGCCAAAATGTGTTGTCTTTGCTTGGCAGTTAAGGTCCCTTCATTAAATTCCACTTTTTCCATGCACCAATTCAATAGTACACACTGACTAGCTTAGATTAGGTATGTGAGCAAGATTTTCAACATGGTTAAATGCTAAAACAAATAGTGCAGATAGAAAGATCTTGAAAAACCCTTTAAAATGATACCAAGATCAACTTTATAAGTTGAGTAATAACAAAACACTTGCATTAATTAGCATTATTTTGTCCTTTGTTTTCCACTGAAATTTAAACAAAAGCTGTGACCTGAAGCATAAAAATAAGATTTTTTTTGTCATAGCTTTTTTAATTTTTGAGATACTGACTGGCCTAATAAGCTGCCTTAAAGTGAAGTTTCTTTAGAAGTTTTAGTGTGAAACATTACAAGGAAATATGATTCCTGAATCTGTCATGATTATTTACATTCTTGGGCCATAGAACCAGATTTTGTGGGCAATAAAACTCATGTGGTCTTCATTCAAATTCATTGAAATTTCGCTCACTTGTAGTTAGGTATATAAGCTAAAAGTCTATTATAGTTTAAAGATCATTTTTGGTCACCTTCAGCAAAAACAATGACGATTTTATGACCCCAAAAAACCAACAAGCTCACAATCAGAGCAGTTGAAACTGGAACTAAACAATTTGAAATCGAGTCGGTGGTTATGTTTTTTCCAGTGGTGTCAATCAGAATCCTTGAAATTCCGCAAAACAAGCCAGTAGATCTGACTTTTCTGGGAGCACCCCAAGCTGCAAGAGGAAATCCTAATCGCTGCTAGTGAAACCAAGATGGAAGGCGCAAATCGCAGAGATAGTCACGTACCTACGTAGATTACTAATTTACACTGTGCAGTCATTCAAATAGTTCTTTGTACTTATTACTGTAAAAGTGCACACTTTACAGCAATGATTGTTGACAGGATTAAATCCAGGAACCAAAAAGAACCAGATTTATCTTCTATGTCTCAAAATTATAAAATACACACATAAAAATAAATGTTCAGGAATTCCATCCCGTGACTACATCTGCCACATACCTCAGTGAGCACCCTTAGCTCTCATCTGAGGAGGAATTTTCCAGATGTTTTTGACACAAGAAGCAGAGGTTTTGCCTCGTTCTGCATTCCTTTAGTCTCGACACTACTGGCAAAGCTCTGCAGTACTACAGCCTCCATCAACATTAACAAGAGCTACATTAGCCACAGGGACATTGTACAAACACCAAGCCACTGGCTTGTGCACAAACTTATTTACACAGTATAATTGCAAACATTTGAATGACTACTTATTACAGACTGTCCTATTTCAGCCCAGTTAAAGGCCAGGAACATTACTTTTCCCTTTAACACCTACAGGTCCTCGAATGGAGAGAAACCTCTATACAGCCTCCATGTAGCACACATCCCATAAAAAGTAATAATAGGATAAAAATGTGTTACTAGTCTGTGCTGTGATTGTTCTGCAAAAACTTGACTAGTTTGATTCATGGGACTATGAGGGATAAGGAGGTTTTCTGTGACAACAAAGCCAATTAAACTTAAATCCATATGAATCCAAATCTAACCAAATTACTGCCATGCATTTGTTCAATAGTGAATAAATGTTTGATTTATTACTTGTTCATTTCACTGTCACCCACTGACTTACGCTGATATTATAGCATTGATGCTGTCGTCTCTCAAAAATAAAATCACCATTTTAAGGGCACAAATCAGCACAAACATCTTCACATCGTAGTGGGCTCTACTCTGGGCTCCGCTGGAGAGGCTGGGAAACATTTGATTTGCTCTTACTGCTTTAAAGAAAAAGGTCACAGCCATTCCGATGTTCTACACTGTCAGTTATTTGCCATCGAACACCAAATAATGGAGGAACACTATTATAGTATTTACAATGTAATGGCTGTAATGCCAGATAAAGATTATGTTCAATTGTTTGCGTACTTAGAGGTTTGACATCAGAAAAACATCGACGAGCCATACATGCTGAACCTGTAAGAGCTTTCCACATAATGCACTGCATAATGCAATACAGAAAAGGTGTTTGCTTTAGTATTACAGCTAATCTATCACTATCTTTTATCCAAACAAACTTAGCAGGGAATAAGTTTCATTGAATTATGATTTGCTCATTGTAGCCTTATCACACAGATGCACCTGGCAAGACTAAAGACTGAGAACAGTGCAGAAAGGGAAAGGGAGACAGAAGCACGGAAAGATTTAGAGACTGGGAGGAATATGTACATATTAACCCTTTATATGTACCCCAGGTTAGTATTCCTTTATTCAGCTTAAGACACATCATCCAAAACCTGCTGTGATTTATTCATTATGAGAGCGAATTGTGTAAGTCTGGAGCTATTGACAGGTCATCCGAGTTGACGGCAGCAGGCATCAAGTGGTTTGTTCACTTCTCAAATCAAATCTTAATTCTCAAGTATCCCTATGTACTCAAGCAGAAGGACAGAATGAGAAATTCCGACCCTAATTTAGCTTGCTAGCTGTGAAAGATAAGACTCTGGAAAGTAATTACCATTTTATGCCCAGCCACAAAACCAGCAAGACAGAGAACAAAATGGAGCTTGGCCTGTCTGTTCATTATTCAGCGTAAGAACAGAATAATGAATAAATACTCTGCATGCATTCTTAGTCAAGGTAGAATTCCAGCTAGACTACATTTCATTGTTGATACCACATGTTATCACACAATCATACTGATTAGAAAGGAAAATTTTTCTTGGTTTTGAAGGTATAAGACACTACCTGAAGCAGTTTTAGATTTAAAACAAAATATGCATACAAGAAAATAGTTTCTGGCCAGATGATGTCACTGCCACATTATCATCTGGCTCAGGGATTCTCAATTTTTTTTTTTTTGCATCTTTCAATGTAAAATAAAGTTCACTGACCACCCTCAGTGCATATTTATTTATAAAAATATAACTAGAATAATATTTACATGTAATAGCAGCTGGTAGAGCAGTTTACTTGTCAGAGATCCTGTTTCTCACATAATCTATTCAAAGTTTACAATATTTCTATGTAGAGGCATGATTGCAGCTTTCAAATCTCACAGAATGCATCTTTAAAAGCATTTCACTGGACGTTTTATTAAACAAAAATCTGATCATTGGGAAACCTTTACCTCTGAATTCCTAGCGGCATATTTTTGTTTCTGACGAGTCTATACCTTGTGATTAGTGACCCATCATTGAGAACAGATTGATCAACATTTATCCTCATTTGAATGGTCCCCTAGAGATTTTAGCATTGATACTCAACAACCTGTCAACAACTTACTACACCATATAAAACATACTAAAACCAACAAAACCAAATAGTTATTAGCTACTAAGCCAAGACTCAAAGAGGAAAATACAATTACCAATAGTTCCAACTAGCATAATACATCGTTGACAGTTTCTCGAGCATCTCAGAATTCATCTATAGGGAACCATCCAAATGTATTTTTCCCCTAGTTGGGGTTCAGTCATTACCATTATCATTGCTATAGTTCATCAGCATGCCACAAAAGACAGTCAAGAGCTTCCCGGTGGCCGGGTCAGTGTTATGGGCCAGAGCCTTAATGTGCTCTGCTACTATCTGAGCAGCGCCCGCCTCGTGAACTGCACTTCTGCCCTCATCTGCAAAACAAAGAGGTCACGTAAAAATAAACAGGACAACAAAAGGATACAAAAAGACAACAACCTGCAAATCATAAATGACAGCAAAAGGAGGCATTAACGCAACTTAAATTACATATGATGGGACTGGGATAGTAAAAAATAAGTGCAGGTAATTATTAGAACAGGAGAATTGTTGATAAGGCTTGAATAAAAAAATAAAAAAAAAAGAAGAAAGAAAAGAAAAAACACAAAATTGCAATAAAAGGTGCAGAACATCCAGTTCCTTTCCACTGATAGGGTTTCTTTTTTGTGTCTCTCAATTTCTCTAGGGTGTCAGGCTACAGTCATGTTGCCATGACCTGACGAACAGAGAAACTCGCAACAACTCACTTTCAACAACAGAATAGCTCCAGACTGTAACACACAGCCCCCTCATGAAGACTATACACTAGGTAACTGCAAGACAAAAACTTGCAACAAATAATAAAAGGACTACTAGGAGACCTTTGTAAGTTATACAAACAGACCTTTTTCAGTCCTCCTGCCTTCTCTACTGGAGTATATACATCCAGTGAAAATCATATATCAGATAGAATGTCACTAACCCAACCCCACTTTTTTGCACTTGTCTTCGTTCCCACCCTTTCATTCAACTCAATAACTCCTCTCCTCCCTTCACACATCTCCTGCACTCCGCTAAAGGACGGAAACATCTTTTTCTCTCCCCCCAGCAAATTACAGGCCATCACTCAATTCGCAGCTGCATAGCCGACAGTATTGCAGGTCACAAACACTGGGGATTCATATCTAAAGGGAAAGATTAAATGCAGTGAGGATTTCTGATACCCAGGCTCACTGAATAATAGTCACACGTTTTTGAATTTTAGCTGTCTGATCATCATACCTTGACAATACCACTAGAGCGAACAGACCCATTTAAGCAAAGAACCATTAATTTTTCAGACACTTTTGGTTGGACAATGAAGTGGGATAAGGTTAGTGTTAGACTACACTTGACTCTTATACAATAACCACTATGAAAACAGCACAGAGAAAAGCCAAGGCAGTGTGAGTGTCTGAAACACAACCAAGCAGAGAGAAAAATCTGCTACTGATGAGATTTTTCTAAGGCAGGATGGAGACAGACAGACACACCTCAAGAGTGTCATGCTGTGGATTCATTTTGCAGAAGCTCCTTTAGGTAACACTGCAAAAAAATAGCATCTTAGGAAGTGAAAATATCTTGAACATAGTCCAATTTATCCACTATTTCCTATTATGAGCTTAAAACAAACAAAATATAAGATTATTAAGCCTATTTCTAGACATATTTGACTTTTTAAGCTTTAAATTTTCTTATTCTAAAATGTTGCAAATTTTATCCATTTATTTCTAGAAAGAAGCAAAATTATCTGCCAACAGAACAAGACTAGTTCAAGCTTGAAAATAGTATTTTTAAAAAAAAAAAAAAAAAAAAAAAGGTCTAGTTTAATAATCTTATATTTGGTTTCTTGTAATCTTCTAATAGGAAATGCTAGATTACTTTGACTATATTCAAGATATTTCAGCTTGCCAAGATGATATTGTTTGCAGTGTATTTAATTAGAATATTAAGGAAACTGGTAGCAGAAGACACACAGCCGATACACTAGCAATATCAATGGAATAAACCATTGTAACCTTACAATTACCAAGCAAAAAATAACACTGACCATGGCAAAAGGGCTTTATTAATCCAAGTCACTCTCTCTGAGCTCAGTATACAGAAGCGGGCAGTTATTGCTTTCCTCTAAGCATATTCAGTTGCCCCATGACGTTGCATATGTGGTGGTTTCACATATCTCTGAAGACGCATAGGCAGAGAGAGCCTTTCTGTCTCCAGTTGGTAAGTGTTGTGCAATATACACAACATGAAAACATGACCGTCTTATAGCAATCCAGTTCTGTGGGAGGAAACCCTGCTGAGAGAGGTCAGAGGAGAATAGCCAGACTGGTTCAAGCTCACAGGCCATCTACTGTAACTTAAATAACCACTCTTTACAACCATTGTGAGCAGAAAAGCATCTCAGAATGCACAACATGTTAAACCTTGAGGTTTCTGGGCAACAACAGAAGACCACGTGGGGGTTCCCTGTTTACAAAGAATCACCAAAACACATTTTCCCCCAATTCCGAGGTTTGATATGACCATTAAGTGAAGCTTGTGGCTGATATCTGCAAGGTTTTATACATTGCACTACTGCCACATGATTGGCTGATAACTGCATGAATGTGTAGGTGTACTAGTGTTCCTAATAAAATTGTCAGTGAGTGTATTTTTCATTGTTTTAAAGATATCTTGATGGTTTATGGATGAAATTCAAATGTAAATAGTGAAGTTAATGCACATGTATGAATTGATTTCTGAACTTCAAAAGGTGTAGTTTTTACTTGAAACAAGTAGGGGTTTTTTTTTTTTTTACTTAAATCGTTTCCCAGAGAGAGAGAGAGAGAGAGAGAGAGAGAGCCCATCTCTGAGCGGGTGTGTTTATACACAGTACGTTTTATAACTCAGCAAATCTCTCTTGTTTATAGCTATAGCTGTGTGTGTGAGCTGTGAGTCATTCCATTTGGCATGAAGAATTTCTCCAGGTCTCACTCACCCATGCCCACGCAGAATCTAGGACAGCTGCCCACTACCCACAACCCCCACACAAGCACAGCTCATGAATCATGAAGAAAGAAAAAGAGACAGAGCATTCACCGTCAGGCTCTATAATTGTTTCCAAGCATCAGTCCTGCTGGTGTTTGGCCTTGGAGGAGTCATTACACAATTTATCCCAATTAATCCTTCAGAATCATATATTTTAATACTATACAATAGCCAAGGACATGCATGCAGATACACTGGATAAGGATGTTCACCAGGCTTAGACACTGAGCAGGACTGATCTTACTTGGGGTTGTAAAATCGACAACAGCCTGCAGTGGACTGGCTGTCGCTGTGATGACACGTGTTGGCTTAGACTCAGGGTCATTCGCAGCTGAGCTCTAGTTCAGCTGCTCCATCAGCCAGCTCACCACAGAGCAACAGGGTATTTGAGACTGAGAAACACGTCTCTTTGCTCATAGTCACGTGGCCTGCCTAATGGTTCAGACATTTATGAGCAATTCAACTGCCAGTAATTTAGCAAAAACATTCATGATTCATGAATATTCCTGCTGGGGGTTCAGCAAAATAATGCTGTACATACACGTCTGTTTTATCAGTTTTTCCTTTTGCACTTTGGCTGGCTGATACAGGCAATAACTTTACGACGGTGCTATCTGGGGGGGGGGGGGGGGGGGGGGGGGGAACAGTGAAGACGCGCGTGAACACTCCCCATGTGCAGTGAACTGCAAATATGGAGAACACATTGAGAATGATATATCCACAGTTTTATCCACTGTTTACATTGCCTCTTATGGTTCTGGTCTGTGCATATAAAAGTACAATATATGAAGTCCAACAAGGAGCAGTATATCCAGTTCTATCTTTCTCTGTGTCACATGATAACAGGATTACGCTTACATTTGTTATTCTGAAGATTCGTTCACTCCCTATATACTTTTCATTCCCTTCATCGATATTTACATCTATTCACTTGGCAGACGCTATTTGACATTTCCATTCCTCTCCTCCCCTGGATGGGCTACGCTACTGCTGTGCAGATACACTAGGAGGAGTGAACATTCCCGGCTTCTTAGCAAAAAACGTCTTCCCACCACTCTGATGAAAGCCACATTGCATTTTAACACTAGTTTACACTAAGCTTTCATGACTATTATTTGTGCCCCATGAACAAACTAAGACAGAATCCCAAAAGACTTCCTTTTTCGGTTAATTGTGTATGAGTAACAATGTAATGGGAAAACAGAGCCAGATATAAAGTGGTGAAAACTAAATATGAATGTATATATTTATTTGAGGTTTAAGATTAAAATGATTATTTATTATAAGCTAAAAATTAAATCGCTTTTAAATTATGTTTTCAAGTACAACTTCGTTAAAAAAAATAAAATAAAAAAAACTACCACTGCTGAGCATGTTTTGCAAAAAAACTGCTTATTTAGGACTGAAGTGCCTACAAAAATGTGCCTCGCACTGCACTGTTTTTCAGACGTTTGACCTAGCAGCACTGTTTCCCTCCCCCCAGTCAAACAGTTACCTATAGCAGTGTATTTGGCTGTGCACGTGTATGTTTTCTTTCTGCAGTCCTACTCGAGAGATATACACACACCCACACAAGTCTACACTATGAAAGACTCGCTGTTCACAGGTAAAGCGGTTTTAGCGGCACTATTCTATCCATCCTGTAAGCCGTTCTGTTATCGCGGCCCTTCACTATGTGCTAAGCAGGAAAACTCACATCGAGAGACAGCGAGGCAGCAAAGTGTCTTCCATTTTCTTATCAATTTAAAAAATATCATAAATCACCATGAAAGGACCAGTCTAATTAGCAAGTGTACAATGCCAATAATTAGAGGGAGACGTAAGCAGAACTCTAATGAAGCAATAAACAGGAGGCAGTGATTATTTCCGCACTTTGAATTCACAAATTAAATCAGATCCATTAGATACTCCATAATAACAAAGTAATTATGAGAAGGTGAGTGGGTGCGGGTTTTTTGCTGCGTCTCTAACAGACAGACCTGACTGAAGAACAAAAAGACCACGGCTCCAGCTTTATTCTCTATATTATCAAATGAACACGGCCTACACGGTTATTCATTTCCCCGATAATCCTCGACATTTTACTGCAGACCCTAAAATGGTTTCTCATAGCCGCGACAGCAGCAGAGGAGGGGGACTTACGGCTGTCGTAGCAGATGTTGCCCAGGGCTCGACCCGTCTGAAGCAGCACCTCTTGGTCCTTGCAGTTGAGCAGTTGAACCAGTGGGGGGATGAGTCCTGCCTCCACACAGGGACTCCGCATGAACTCTGTGATGAGACAAACACATCACAAATCAATCTTCACTCACAGGAACACTGTCCCTGATTGGAAGGCGTTAAAACACCAATTATGCCACAAAGCATAGAGGTAGAACTTTCTTTAAAGTAACTACAGCTATGCTACAGCGAGTGCTTATGGTGCTCCTGTCAAAATCACAGATGCTGTTACATACAACGCAGCAACTGTCCCTCCTGTCGAAAGTGATGTTAAAAGCATGCAGTAAACTAACAGATGCTTTTATATAGAATAATTTGAAAGCTCAAACACAGGTATTGCAAGTGGCAATATAGTACTTTTTGTGTGTGTGTGTGTGTGTGTGTGTGTGTGTGTGTGTGTGTGTGTGTGTGTACTGTCAGGATTAAAGTATCCTGACTATGTAGCAAAACCAGACAAAAACAGAGGTAACTCTAACTTGTCAGGAGCATCAAGATAAGTTCTAAAAACATAAACTGCTTTTTACAAAACCTTTTTTTTTTTTTTTTTAATCTGAAACAGTAAAAGCATTTCTTTGTGGTTCCATAAGTTAAGATTATGTTTAGGATTCTGTATAGAAAATTTAGTACATATAGGTAGGATACATACAATATATACATTACATACAGTACTGTGAAAGTCTTCAGCACCCTCATTTTTAAATACAAATTTTGTATTAGATGTTTATTTTATGACTTCTGCATTATTGAGTCAGTTAAAAAAAAAAAAAAAAACCTCCAACACTTCCAAACAAAAAATTAAAACATTACAGAAAACGTTTGTATCTCAGTAAAAGCAACATATTAACTAAGACAACTTTTCAGGCAAAAAAAAACCCAAAATGCATGCTGTCAGGTTTTACCTGCAGAAACAGACACAAGTGTGACAATGACTCCAGAAGAACTGTAGCAGTTTCCTTATAAAACTGCACAAAACATACGAGACTACTGATACATTTTCAAAAAATCAAAGAGAGTCACGTCAAGTATTGACTTTGTTTAGCTTATTACAATTTGCTGCTCATTATAATAGCTTTATTCTGTAGAAAATGTTTCATTTAATTTTTTTGAAGGTATCTTTGCTTTACAGAATTTCTTTACACATGCCTAAGACATTTGATTAGTACTGTATATATCATCCTATGTCCTGGAAAGTCACAAAACCCAAAAGTAGAAAGTGTTAGAAAGTAGAAAAAGGTGGTCATATTTATTGGCTCTGAAGAAATGAGACATCAATTACAGCACCTTTAAAATGTCTCCATTCCCTGTGAGGAGCTAAAGCCTCAAATGGACAGAGCACAGGTGGAATACTGCTAGCAACCTACCAGCGGGAGGCTACCAAAATCATGCTACATCAGCGGGCTAGCCTCATTAAACGCCACACATTCCACTAAAAGCCCGTTCATTATTTTAAACCTTTTTTTTTTAATCTTTTCACAAACCCAATTCACTGCCAGCGTGTCCTCTCCTAGACTTCCTGAAGCAAGAAGCACTCATAATAATTAGCCTAAAAGCAGGGAAGTAGGCCAAGCACTGACTCGACAGAATTTAGGTTTTATAGCTTTTGCAGATTGGCAGCATGGGAGAACAGGACATATACTTACGCAGCAGCTGGAGTGAATATTAAGGTGATTCACTGTACATGATTACTGCATTGAGCTGAAAATCAGTGTTGATACTTGAAAAGAAAAATGATTCCAATAAATGGATTGCTTTCCTGGTAATGCTGAATAAAACTGGGACTTGAGCTTCAAACTGAATAAAAACTTGCTATGCTGAACTAAGCTTCTGGGTTTGGCTGAGCATTTAGACTGCCTAAATCCAAATTTCTTCAGGAGCAAGACTCTGGTGTAGATGTTCACTAAAGGAAGAGTCTCACAGTCTAGACAGCCTGCCAAGCTGTCATGAACAGCATGACTGTCTGCACGTTGGGGACTAAGAGTCTGTATAAGTCTTCCAAGCCTTCAGATTATACTCTTAGAGCAATATCCCAAAACGGCATTATTTATTATTGTGTGGAATTAATAATCATAAAATACAACATCTTTCCTATAAGTTGCAGTTATATATTACTATGACATTTCTATGTGAATCTACAGTTTACAGGGGGTGAACCTAAATTAACAGAAGGTTTCAATATATTTTATAGATTATTATTGAATGCTCAATTCTGACCTGTCAGAGATAGTTGGTTAATTTTCTGGATAATTTTTTTTTTTAACAGCACAGCTCTGACAGCAGTTCCAGCTGCAATGTTTATATTAATACACTCTTTCTAATATGTTATCATTTCTACAGTAACAACTTACACAGGGACTGCATGGAGGACGCAGCACATAAGGTGTGTAAGGTTTTAATGTGTGTAATCACTGATATGGTGAAGATGTACATTTAGCATTTTGGAAGGAGTCACTGGTGTCAGCGGTAAAGCTGTAACTTTAAGTGTTCCAACATGGGAAAGTCTTCTGGATGGAAGGCTTGGCAGCTTCTCCAGAACATGACAAGCTGCATTTTCTTAAAATAGAGGCTGGTGAGAGAATGTTTATAGCCATTACAATATAAAAGGTGAAAAATGGGACCAACTTGTTCTGTGGACATTCCACAATATTACATGTAAACAAATAAAAAGTATAATGTGTCTTTCTTTAATTACTAAAAATTTGTCATCATTGGCAAATTACTGTGGTATAAGAGGAATAAAACACTTTGGAATATGCTGTTATTTGAAAATAATCAACCTTAGAGCTATGAGAGAGACACGTCAGTCTGCATCCCATCAACGTGTTGATTATCTTCCTATAAAGCATGGCCTGTCCTGTTTTATTCCTTACATATCTTAAGAAAATCGGATATGACATTTAAAGTAAAATATAAACATGATATAGATGTTTGTGGCAGAGAGGAAGGAGGGGTCACAAGCCCCATATGTTGCCAGACTAAGAACACTAACTGAACTGACAACACAACAAAATAGGATTGATACAGCTATAAGGCAGAGATGATTTAAAAATAAATTATTATTATATTATAATATAAATAATATAATATATAATATAATTATTATAAATTATTGGAGATGAATCCAGGCTACATTATTGTTCTTAACTAGCATGAAAATCTACGAAGAATCGAAAATCGAAGAAATGATTAGGGCTACTGCATATTATATCTAACTGTAACCTACAACTGATGATAAAAATAAATGGGCTACAAATGCACAATAATAATCAATAATTTCTGGCTGTTTTGCCACCTAGACCAACATCTTTTACATAGCCCAGGACATACTGGGAAAAAGTAAGGTAGGAAAGAGATTACAAATCAAATTTGCCTACAAGTAGATATTTCTCCATTACAGGTAGACTGTTGTGCAAAGTACAGCTCAGTTCATCCTGAAGCAGGATTAGGAGTCCTCACCATTTTTGGCCACCTCTGCTATGATGTTGGCTACTTTGGGTGTGCAGGAGTTCTGTGTGGCCAATAAAGAAGGCATCAGGGGAAGAATACCCATCTCCTGGATTTTTCCACTGGCTTCCACATCTGGAAATAAAGATCAATGAGGAGGAATTAATCTTAGGACACTGTAATATAAAAATCACATCATAATCATGTTCATATAATGTGAAATCTTATTTATACTTCTTATTAACACTTAACATATTACATAAATCTCAATTAATAAAGACCTGCTTCACTTCAACTATAAAGCCAAAAAGTCTGAAAATCAGACCATAATACACTGCAACCCCGCTATAACTAACTCTTTGACTACAAACTTTCGCATAGAACGAGCTAAGTTCGTGTCCCCTGCCTTTAGTGACAATGAGTCAGAGTCTTCAATTAAAAACAAAAACAAAAAACAAACAATCACTGAGCCATGTGTTCCTCTTCCCACCAGAGACAAACAATAAGTAATCAAGT
>JAOTRR010000047.1:13336757-13348960 GCA_028570945.1 Gogo arcuatus | reverse complement strand
TATATAGTGTAAAATACGAACAACGAATCCAGATGAGGCATACAAAAAAAAATCAAGGAACAGAACAATAAGTATACAATAAAATGCAACAAAGCAGAGTTACATAACATTATGAGCCTGTAAGTGGTGAAAACAAGTGGCTTACTTTAATGTGGATGTTTGCCCAACAGGATTACATTGTATAGCCATTTTAGCGTTCTAACGCAATACTGGACCAATTTCAATAGTTTTTGTCCCTAGTAAATATGTAGATCCAAAGAGATGGGAAACTAGGGCCCAGGTTAAAAAATCCTGGTGCTTTCCTTCAACTGACACCTAAATCACCTTCTCTGTAATTCGTCTCTAGATTTTGACCTTTTCGAGTGCTGTTACACTGCTAAATATTTTACTGGCATAGAATTTAGTCAAAATAACTTTCACTTCTACCTTTACCCTCATTATTCATTTTGTGTTGCCAGCTGTCTGTGCACTTGAACTTTTATGATGTTTTGTGGGCATCACTACAGGTAAATGAACCATGTCAGGAATCCACTTTGCACTTTACTGGTGACCTACATACAGACACAGACACACAAGTATGACGATAATCAGCATTTATGAAACTTTTGTAAATCCGGTAGAAAATTTTAGTTAGGTATGCCTTACACAAACATTTACACACAACTTAATTACAAGACTGTTAAATGAGGCCCACTGTATGAAAGACAAAAGACAAAAAAAAACAAAACAAAAAACTGTTGATTGAATTGCTAAATACTTATTTAGTTGTATACCAGATTTATTATTTTTTAAAAATCAAGCCACAAATGTGGGAGAGCATATTTATAATAAGTTGCTTTATTATTGTACATAACTTTTCTCTGTGATTTTGTTGCTTATGTTCATTCTATTTATGTAACATCTTTTATATGCCATTAATTTTTCCACAGTAAAAATGTGTAGTTATTTTCATTCAAATAATTTATCAGAGTTTATTCATTCTACTTCAATAACTGCTTTATCAGAGTTATTAAATCAATAATAACTAACTGTGGTTAGAGGTTCAGTGCCCTTTTTCACAAAAGGTACATGGCCTATCAGTAAATTTTATTTCTTCTCAAACATAGGTGCCAACTTATGAAATTCAGTAGAGTGCTCATAACACTACAAAACTGTGTTAAACTATATAGCTAGATACCTATGCAAAACCTATCATTTGACCAAATATCAGCTGTCTGATTTTTGAAAAAAATGTAGATATCCCCTCCTGACCACAAATCATGTGTGTACTTGCAAAAATAAAATAATTCTGGTGGGACAAGCATGAGCTTAAGAAATCCAAGAAGTGCATCACTGTCTACTTGTCTCGGAATCAGCAAAACAAATTTCTCTCTTCGCACACGGAGTTGTCCATATGTGACAAAACAGATGTTTAAAAACAAAACATGTTTTTAAAGATCACTTTGTCTCCTACTGCTAGCTGGATAAGAGTTCCTGCATACTAAAATATGTCAAATATACAACGCTGTCAGTTATCTGTTCCATACAGTTTACCATACTATGCTGTTTGCTAGTATGTGGTTTAGGATTCAACCATTTACAATGACAAACCAGTGCCTTTGAACAGACAGTATAGAACACACTATAATGTGCAGTACTGCAATACTTCCACGCATCATTCTTACTACAGCATGATGTTTAGAGCATGTGTTTAAATCGGCCTAAATATATAATTTTTAATTTTATTTAAAATATTGGAGCACAGGCTCCAGAGAACCCAAGGAGCTCTTAACGATGTTCTAAAGAGACCTTTTAGACATCAAGGTCATCATCTGGATCTTCTTCATCAATGTCATCATTGGCATCAGGTTCATAAATAATGTGTCCAGAACCCCGGCCTGGCCTCAGAAGAGCAGACTTTCTGTTTAAAGAAGCAAAAAACGGAAAGAATACTGGCACACTTATTATATTAGCAAATTACATATCATACACATATTACCTGAAATTTTTTTTTAACAATACTGAATAACAATCAATTTCTACATCACTAAATAGGGGTAATACAGAAATGGGTAAATTTGATGTCTGCATCAGTACTTGGTTTTATGCACTTAACACTAGAGACACTTAGTAAACCCTAACTAAAAATATCAGAATGGCAAAATAAAGGTTTAAATCATCACTAATTCGTCTTACTTTTCTTCACTGAAGACAAAGGGTAGAGCAACTTTTTCCTTTGCCTCTCGTTCAACCTCAGATAAACGAAGATTAAAGGTCAAATTCGACGTTGGATCCACCTGTAATATAAAGGAGAAAGAGGGAACACATTGCAGAACATGTTCATATCCTAGACTGGGTGGACATACGCTATATGGCCAACAGTTTGTGGACACCTGACCATCACACCCAGATGTGGTTCTTCCCCATACTGTTTCCACAAAGTTGGAAGCTGACAATTGTACAGGGTCTTTGTATGCTGTAGCATTAAGATTTCCTTCACTGGAACTAAGGAACCCAAACCTGTTCCAGCATGACGATGTCCCTGCGCACAAAGTGAGCTCCATAAAGACATGGTTTGCCAAGGTTGGGTGGCCTGCAGAGAGCCCTGACCTCAATCACACAGAATACCTTTGGGGTGAACTGGAATGGCAACTGTGCACCAGGACTCCACACTCAGCATCAGTACCCGAAATCACTAATGCTCTTGTGGCTGAATGAGGAAATCCCCACAGCCATGATCCAAAATCTAGTGGAAAGCCTTGTAGAAGAGTGGAGGTTATAATAACAGTGAAAGGGGACTAAATTTGGAATGTTCAACAAGCACAAATGGGTGTGATGTCAGGTGTCCACATACTTTTTGCCATATAGGTGTACGTACAAAAAGGTTATGCTTTAGAAACAAACACTGATGAATTCACCTCAGACTTAGCGTGCAAGTCTGTTTGAACATTTCCAGATTGGCTGGGTTTAGTCTCTATTGATAGTGTCAAGTTCTCAGTTAAACTGAAAAACTCCTCCTTTAAAAACAAACAAACAAAAAAAATCCCACAAGAATTATGTTATCAGCTTTTAAATACAAAATATCATATATCATGAACAAAGTACAAAAACTATGTTCAAAAACTAGATCCATAAGGATTTCACTTTACATTAAAATCAGTTTTTAAGAAAAGCTAATTACCTTCTGCATAACCTTTCCAGATTTTTTACGTTGTGATGTCTTGGCCACAGCATAGCGTGCATTGTTCACAGGTATAACAGAAATTACGGTGCTTGCTAAGTGGCTTACAGTTCCTACAATGCCTTGCTGATGAAGATCGGTGTGTAGGAGACCAAAAATCATCCTTACAGAGCCTACTGCTTGTAAAGGAGAGAAATATTTGTGTCAGCCAACCCAGTTGATAGCTTATTCAACATACTCTAAGGGGTTTTCCAAACAGGGTCAAATTCAATAAATAATTCAAATAAGCTTACAAGACAATAGTATCATGTTTCCAAAGCCTGGTCCTGAACTTCCCCTAAACTGCACATTATCCCTGGTCTGCATCTATTCTGAAGACAGAACATCACTAACTACATTCAACATGTGTCTAGAAGACCTTAATTTATCCAATTATATCTTTCTTTCATATACATGTTACATTGCACATAAACTAATGAAAAGAAGTTAAAGAAGAGAGATTGGGATTAAAAGTACTTGTGTACTAATGAGATGACAAACCTTTCCTGAGCTTCTGAAGTTCTTGGCAGACGGCAACAGTGTCATGATGTCTTACAACCCAAGACAAAGAGTCAATGACAAGTACTGGAGCTCTGGCATGTTGTGTCTCCTGAAGTAACCGTGTGATTTCTGTTGCACTGAAATGCTTCACTGTGAACAAGGACTGCTCGGTCCAGCCCAGAGGGTCGGTGTAAGCGTTGTGAAAGTGAAGCCTATCAACAGAGAAAGTGAATGGCTCCACAGCAAGTTGTAATGTTGTCTTATGACTGCTCACTGTTTGGTGCTGACAAAATATTGTATACTATATACAAAACAAATTTCATATTACCTGCAAGAAGCAAAGGTAATGTCAATTTTTAGATCATAGATAGACTTACAAATGCAAGGAATTACTGTCCAGTTTGGCACACAACTCATGCTTGGGAACTTCAAACCCCAACACATGGACAGCTTCCCCCCTTAAAAATGAAAAGGAACAAAACAGAGTTAATCCCAATTTATACTTAAACATATACTTCAACAGAATGAACAATACACAGTATAATGAATTTTGTACTGAGTACAGAAATAACCATGCACAAGTACTTTAGCAAACAAACAGTAAGAACCACTATTGTGGTTTGTGGACAAACTAAAGAGTGAGGTATAGTTGGTCATGATACTAGATGGGACAGCTAAAATCTGTCAATAGCTGTACAACAAAACTATTAGGGGTGAGCAAATTATTACATCACAAGGTCTCATCAATGGCATTTTAAGAAAGAAAAAGTGGCACACTGTGTGGCAAAGTGGTGCAGTGGTCTCACAGCAAGTAGGTTCCAGGCTCAAACCTTGTGCTCGACTGGGGCCTTTCTGTATGAAGTTTGCATGTTTTCCTCGTGCCTGCGCGAGTTTCCTCCGAGTGCTCTGGTTTACTCCCACAGTCCAAAGACATGCAGATTAGGTCAACTGGCTACTCTAAAGTAGCCCATAGGTGTGAATGTGGTCTCTGTGTTAGCCCTGCAATAGATTGGCGACCTGTCCAGGGTGTACCCTGCCTCTCAACCGAAATCAACTGGGATTGGCTCCAGCTTCCCCTGCGACACTGACAGATAAGTGGTATAGATATTAAATGGATGGAAGGAAGTGGTACACTATTGCGTGAGTGCACACACAAAAAACACTAAACTTACAATTCTGGTGTTTGCCCTTTTGTGCAATTTGTACTTTGATTCAGACAACGTGTGCTTAGTCTATCTATTTTTAGTTTCTCGTTCAAGGGCATTTTGGGGGAAAACGTATAATCAAGTAAATTATCTACCTTGTTTACATTCATTACACCTCTGACTGTATTTCACATGTGCATTCTGAATCAGTCATGATGACATGTTATGAATGTGTTTAATTGACATAGGCTGAAAAGTATCCAACCAAATAGAGATCACATCTGAGGAGGGAGTCTCACACTGTGCAATCACTTGATACAAAGGTCACCAATAGGCTGCATGCATCTACAGTCTGGGACAGAAACAAATCAGGCCCAGCTTCATTTCTTCAAACTATTCTGGTGGTGCTCTTGCACTTGGTTCCCCCAAAAGTCCAAAGACATTTGTTAACAACAAATAACCTGAAGTAGATGTAAAAAAAAAAAAAAAAAAAAAAAGAAAAGAAAAAAGTAAGCCTTATCGTGATGTCCTTTTATTTTTGAAAGACAGGGAGGTGGCATGAGTCCTGCTAGTACATTTGTCCCGGCCACCCATGTAGAGAGCATCATTTATGTAGTCAGTATACTAGCATGGCATGGGTCTGTGTGTGTGTGTGTGTGTGTGTGTGTGTGTGTGTGTGTGTGTGTGTGAGATAAAAATACGTGTGTAGAACAGTTCAACCTTGTATAAAAGCCATCCCATACCTCTTTAAGGCGCAGTTTATGTAATACTTAAGCAGGCGTCGTCCAGAATAACAAGCAGTGTCTGGAGAAGAAAATACACACAAGAGCTTGAGGTAAATGTTTATCGCAGCAGAATACAGACATAATATAACAATTAAATAGTGCTGAAACTGCTTATATTGTTACCTCGAATAATAACGAATCCTCCCGATTCCGTTCCCTGTAACACCTCTGACAGCATCGTGAGGCTGAACGTTTATACAGTCCACTTAACTTTAATCTGCTTGTCTGGTCCTACAGCTGCACAAAAGATTAATAACTAAAACGTGAACATCTTTGCTGTATTTAGTCCAAAATAATCAGCAATGTGCTGATTAACAACATGCGTGTTCTTCGTTTACACTCTGGCTCATTAAGCTGTGACTTTATTATGCATATCGCCCCCTAATGTGCTGGAGTATAACGTGTGTTCACGAGGAGCACATACAGGAGAGACAACATGGCTCCACTGTTTCTTTCTCTATCTCTTTTTTTTTTTTAGCATCATAAAAGAAGCTTACAAAGTTTTAACCTAAGAACGTTATGGGAATTTTCCTGGAACATTAGTTTGTAGTTAGAAAAATAATTCCTATTTGGCAAACATCATGTTCTGAAACCATGTAACATTTCAGAAGTGTTCATAGAAGGTTAGTCACAACAAAGAGTAACTTAAAAAAAATTTGAGGACATACTGGTGCAGTGGTTAGCACTGTTACCTCACAGCAAGCAGGGTTATGGGTTTGAACCTGCTGTTCAACACAGAGAACTATTCACACCATGCAAGCTCCACACGGAAAGGCCTGATATGATGATGGTCAATTAAGGCATTCTGTATAACAGACAGTTGCTATGGACCACATCATTAATGGAAGCGTTAGAATAATTTTTAAATCAATAAAATCATTTTTAAATCAATATTTCGTGTCGAATTATTAACTTCTTTAGTAAGTAGCCGTGTAATAAGCGGGTTAATGTATAGCGAGATGGTCATTAACGTGAAATAAACCCCTTCAATAATGTATTACACCGAGCGCATTAATATTAACCTATCGTTCCTGTTACAGCCGGAACTACTGTCCGAGCTGTGCTGTTACACATATTGACCAATCAGATTCGAGTATTTAACCGCGCTGTGGTATAAGTGTATGTGCTAGCCGTTATATCACATTTCATGTATTTCAGACGTGTTTTTTATATTCTGAAACCTTAGTCATTTTTCTGTGACATGATTTGCAAAGTAGTTTACAACTTGGACAACCACGGTCCTTCCAGCAAACCCTTCTTCTCGCGCTGTGCTTGCCCCACTCTATACGAGACTACATTTCCCATAAGGCCATAGTAAGCAGTTGTACACGGTGGGGCTCAGCCGCAAGGGGCTTTTCTCTCCAACACACTCTCAGTTGACATCGACCGCTTAAGGGAGGCGCGGCGAGGGATATATGCACACACGGAGTTTCAAGAAGTTTTCTACTTTTGATGAAAACGAAAGCAACAAATATTCGCGGACTGAATCGTTTGGACAGATCGGTGATTGAGGGAGCGCACATACACACAGACCAGCCCCGGGCTCCAGGATGCTCGCTCACTCGGAGCATCGGGCTTCGGTTTATTTATGCAACGCCATGAGACGAAGAAATTATCTGGCTAGCTAATTTCTATAAAAGTTACGCAACCAAATTCAGGCTCAGTAGGAAATCTAGACATTTCTAAAACTCTCTGTGATATTTTAAAACACTAAGAAGGGGGAAAACTCGGCCGTTTTGTGGTGTGATTGGGAAAGGTGTGTTAGCTTTAGCTGACTAGCAAGCCGGTGAATAAACGCTGCTCAGTGCCACTGAAGTTGAGCGGACCTCATCGCTGAGGTGACAATGCTCGAAATAATGTCTGAGCACCAAGGTAAGATAAACCTAAGTCGTTTTTAAAATAATTTATAACTCTATAGCTACAGTTGTGCCTGCTATATTTCAGTGATCATTGCGTTAGCCTGTTATGATTAGCCACGTAATGGTTGCATGATAACTAAAAGTAAGACAGCAGAAGGCTTCTTTCTAGGCAGTATAGCTGTGTTATGTGTGTATTTTACGGATTTTCTTTGACCCGTGGTTGTATTTTTATTTACTAGTGTCGTGATCATTCGATAAATGCCTTGTTAGCTAAAGATAGAAAGCTGAGTGAGTTGGTGACATTGCTCAATGTGTGACGTCGGCTAGATAATGTGATTTCGATTAAACTCGGACAAGTTATAAAAAGTTAACCGAGATAAATTAATCGTGTTTGTCTACAATTATTAAGTAAAAAAAGTGTTCTCAGTGACCGCCGATGTTAGCGTCAAGTAATATGCACTAACATGTTAATGGAGCTTAGCCTGAGAAACAGCTATCAGCGCCAATCTCCGTGGCTGCTGTGGGATTCCTCCTCCACAGCCTCAGCTGCTCCAGTTTAATTAAAGAAATTAAATCAAGTCACCCAGTTTGTTCCTCAATATATTCCAACTAGTTGTGTTTAACTATTTGCACCGAGCGAACTTGTTAAACCCTTCTAAGGCGCTGGTCTCTCGGAGAGGAGTTAGCTAACTAGCTCGCTAGGCGTTTATTGTTAAGCGAGGTTTAGCAGGTGTGTTAGCGAGATAAGTTACATAGATGAACTTCTTGTTTTGACGTAAGGTTGAAAATAAAGCCGATATCTTCGAACATAATCGGCGTTTGGTCAATGCAGGTTCGAGTTAGAAAAGCTCTGTTAGTAGCCTGCTAGCTAGCCGCAGCACTTGCTAACACTGTCGAGGCTCTTCAGAAAATAATGCGTAGGCTCTCTCGCCATGTGTTATCCCGCTAAAAACTCGCTTTTCCCCTTGCGAGTAGACACTAGGACACCGGGACTTGTCCTTCAGGTGAAATTATAAGATGGTGTCCTGAAATTTACCTGAACTAATCGAGTCGGCATCGCGCGAACTGGCCAACGCGGTGTTTAAATGTGAGCTGTACGTTTGTGGATGTTAGCATGTCCTTGTTTTAGCTGCCTGCTAACGGCACAGCGCGCACGCCTTCAGGATCAGATTAATGTCGGAAAAACCCAATACGAAGCATTAAGTGAAGCAAATATGACTATTCTAAATTCAACACATTTCTTCTCAATCCACGTTTGCTCTCTGTGTCTCTCTCTTTGTTACAGATTCATTACTGAAACGCAAAGCGGAGCCTCTGGTAAGCTGCACAAACTAGAAATCTTTTAACCCCTTAGTATCCGTTTTGTTATCAGTAGTTCCATTGTATTGTAATTTTTTTTTAAAAATGGTCTTTTTCAGCCACCTGAGAGACGAAAGAGGACAGTGGAAGACTTCAACAAGTTCTGTAGTTTTGTCTTGGCGTACGCTGGTTATATTCCATCTCCAAAAGAGGTTAGTTTCTCTAAACTTTTACAGGAGACTTTTGGTCATATGTGTAAAAGCTGTTTTCTATGGAAGCCCGTTTCCGCCGCCCTAATAATCAGAAGGTTTCTCATAATAATGAGATTCATATTATTACGTGGCTCATTTGAATACTGGATACTGATTGGTTAGTTACGACATTCAGCGGTCTGTGAATGGACCAAGCAATAAAATCATTTTTAAATCAATGTTTGTCATTTATTGATTTTCTTTAGTAAGTAGCCCTGTAATAAGTGGGATAATGTAAGTAAGTCGGCCATTATCGCAAAATAAACCTCTTCAGGGTTATTCAAGAACACTCCACTTTGTGTGGGGGTCCTGTATCACCCTGCCAGGGTTTATTTTGCGATAATGACCCACTGGCTGTACATTATCCCTTACATAATGATGTAGTATCTCATATTTATGACTTGCTATCTCAGTAATAACTTATTGTCTCATGGATAATATTGCTATCTCGTAATGAAATGAGATTCTTATGATTTGGTATCTCATTAAGACTTTCTATCTCATGATTGACATACTGTCTCATAATAATGAGAAGTCATGATTTTGATTGTTTTCATTATTATGAAATAGTAAGTTGTCATTATGACAATGTTTCATAATTGAGATGTTCTCATTATTATGACATACTATGTGACTGCGTCCCCCCCTCCCCCACACACACAAAGTGGCAGAAATGGGCTTTCATAGTTTTCAGACCCTGGGGTTCTCTTAGTTTGCTTGGGTTCAGACCGTGCTGTGTGAGAGATCAGACTTGTTGAAAATACCTGAATTTGTAATATCACTTCCTATTTTGACTTTCTTTGTGGTGAGGAAAAGCACGTTGTGGCCTGCAGATGAAATCTAATGTCTTCTGAAGATATTAAGCAGAGGATATTAAGCAAAAATGATATCCAAGTGGCGTAAACACAACCAATTCCGTATTGAGTATATACGGAAAGGTGTAATCCAACTTGTTGATCAGTGTCAAGCAATATTAAACACAATATGAAGTTAAATAAGCATTAAGAGTAGTAAGAGTGTACATTTGGGAAAGATTTCACAGAAACACGGTGTCAAAACTGGACATTTGGTCTGCAGTTGAGAAGGATTTACAACAAACTTACAATGATAACACACAAATAAAAGCCAGTAATAATTGCGTACACTGGCTGAGATACAACATCCTAAAAAGAAAAACCCACACACTAATTGTGAAGGATGTGGCTGGTTCACCTTCACCTCTCTTTGATGAACAGGAGCGTCACGTATCCTCAGCCACTGAAGCACTTTTCTTTTAATAGAAAAATAACAAGATGAATTTGGCTGTGTGGTTTTTAATAATTCTGAGGTGCTTCTTGGGTAAATTGTAACTTTATGTGTTGTCTAGAGTGACAGAAAATTAGAATAAAATGCGAATGTTAAACAATGTGAACTGCTAAATTTAGTGTTCTCATAGCTATTTATTTTCATGGTTTACAGGCAGTACTTATCTAAACAGCCAGCCTGCTCAGAAAAATTTCCCCTTCAAATGAACCCATTGTCTTGCTGTTCTGTGACTTTTGTACTAGATAGGCTTGCAGCTGTGTAGCACTCAGTATCTTGTGTTGCCTCTGTAGGAAAGACCATGGTCTCCAGCCTCCTCCAGTTCACCACACAGCTCTGGCGCATCGGGTGAAGGTGGTATGGGAGGTGGTGCCAGCTCAAATATGTCGGCAAGCTGGGGAGATGGCAACTCAGACCTACACACCATTCACACTTTCGTGCAGAAAGCCCGTGCCAACAAAAGTGTCAAGACCATGCAGCGCCTGCCTTCTGACAGCACCCTGCTAGACAAAATGACGTTAAAGGACTCTCTCTACAAGGGCCAAGCAAGCAGCAAAGCGGAGCGCAAGAAGGACAAAAAGCTGAAGCGCCTCTCTCTCGGCTCTGGTGCTGGAGACAGTAGCAGTAGCAGCGGGGAAAAACGCGCCAGAATCAAGCGCAGCAAAAACTCCAAGCAGCCCAAAAGCCTTAAGAAGCTTAAAAGCTCTGCACTCAGCGAGACGGACTCTGAGACTGGATTCGGCCATGGAGAGGAGCATGCAGGTCAGCCAAGAGGGCTGCAGTCCCAGAGACCCAGCCTAGTGAAGTCTGAGCGTGACGAAGCAAGCAGAGATGCTGAAATGAGCTCCAGTGAAGGGGAAACGTGGATCGCAGATGAAGATATCATGGTGGAGTCAGGTGAGTGGTTTTATTTTATAGTGAATGGCTAAATAGTAGGTATTGTTTAATGTGGTTGGCCTGACCACAGTTGAATTATTATGTACAGTGCGGTTAGTTTGGAAGTGTATAAACGAGGAGGGTTAGGAGATTGACTTCAGTCCTCAGTATTCTTTGTGCAAGTGATATTTAGTTGCTTTAGAAGTTTTTAGGGCTGCCCTAAATCAGTCATTATGTTGGTTGCAAGTGCACCACATATACAAGGAAATAATGGTTTCTTTACCCTGTATGTTCAGATTACACGCTATTTGGGATGGAACCAAACACACAGCATTTCCATTAATCTGCTTATTGCGCAATTTGAAATGGCGAACTGAAAAAAATGAGTAATGGAAACGTGAATTTAGAAAAAACTCGAATATAGCAAAAAGGTTTTTACACTTGTATTGTTTTTTTTCCAGATGATTTGATGAAGCAATATTTTGCAACATTTGAAACATTCATATATTCTGAAAATGAATGAATGCAGTAAAATCATTTGCACATCACCACAAGAGCACTCATAATACACTCGTGTTAATTGCTGTGGTCTTTCTTTGACCTACAAGCTTCGTATGTGATCTGCATGTCAGTGCCTTTTTTCCTGACATTTTATTTCTGTCATTGTTGCGCAGCCACCCAAATACAACTCGTATTGTGGGCTATTTTTAAGTTCCTCGAAAATAAACAGACTTTGTACTGTATGTTCATTTTAATCACAGCTTATGTATTAAAATTTTATTTGTCACATACACAGCATACATACATATGACATGCAACGAAATGCTTAGTGCAATGCTCCGAAAGTAGTGTACATAAAGGTAAAGTAGTAAAAAGAAAAGGGCAAAATAGAATAGAAAGTAAAAATGTAAGTGGAATACTCTGCAGAGTTTATACATGTATATACACACACTGTGTTTCATTATAATGAAGTGAATTGATATATA
>JAOTRR010000047.1:13250363-13269127 GCA_028570945.1 Gogo arcuatus | reverse complement strand
GTCCTTTATGTCTATTGTTACCCATGGCTTGTTATTTGAATAACAAATGACAGTCCTTTCTGGGACAATATACTCCACACAGAAGTTGATGTAATCTGTAATGCACTCATTGAGCCCATCAATGTCCTGTCCATGTGGACAGTGCATAGTGCCTGCCAGTCCGTAGCCTCAAAACAACCCTGAACCTCATAGGCCTCCTGTGACCACCTCGTCACTGTCCTTGTGGTCGCAAGCTGTCTTTTCACTAGGGGCACGTAGCAGGGATTAAGGTGAACTAGATTGTGGTCCAACGTACACAGAGGGGGGAGGAGGGAAGAACTGTATGCATCCTTAACGTTAGCATACAGCTAGTCCAAGGTCTTCTCCTCTCTGGTGGGACAGTTCGCATACTAGGTGAAGTTGGACAGTGTTTTGTCCATACTGACATGGTTAAAGTCACCCGAAATTATAATGAGGGCATTTGGGTGTTTAGTTTTGAGTCCAACTATGGTAGTATGAATGACGTCGCATGCCGACGTTGGGTTGCTCGAGGGTGGGACATAGACAGCCACGATGATAGCATTCAAGAATAGCTTTCAAGATTTTTTTCCTATTAAAGATGTATGTTGTACTATCTTTCTTCCCCAGAAAAAGAACTGTTCAGAGAAATAATTGAAAGCCCAATATTGCCATGACGTTCATTTACATGGTGACATTTATCTCAGTGTATGTAAACTTCTGACCGTAACTGTAGATCTGTACGGGGGGGGGGTCTTTGTTTGGTAGTGGGTTGTCCCCCTCCCCCCCAGTTAAAAGGGTCCCTGACTGCAAAAAAAAGTTTGAAAACCCCTGCTTTAGAGTATGCCCATGTTGCCTTTTGTAATATCTGAATTTTAAACTTTACTGTTTTTTCATTTATTTTAGGTCCATTTCTTCAACAGCTTTTTTTATGATAAGCTGCGAACTAAAGGGTATGAAGGAGTTAAACGGTGGACAAAAAATGTAAGATTTTTTTTCCTCCTCTAATCTCAGTTGCCATTTAGCAGTCCTGTGGAATATTCTAATTAATGTTTTGTTTTAAAGCGATTTAGGAGTTGAGGGGAAGTAATAATGATCGGAAGGTAAACTATGCTTTTAGAATTTGATTTGGGATCACTCCATTGGTTAGATGTATTGCTGTACTTGAATTTATTTGAGATATCCCAAGTTCTGTCCTGAGATGGACAGTCATCCAGGGACACATGCATGAAAGGAAGGTGAGGTGAGAATGTAGGTGCAGCCATTAATTCAGCACCCATTTAATAATTGTGTTAAGAGTATTGCCAGCACAGGTTTGAACTATTGGCATAAATTCTGTACTTGGCCCTAAAAGCGTGTGTGTAAGGCATATGTCTTCACTATATTCTTGGCTTAAGGTTGACATCTTCAGCAAAGATCTTCTGTTGATTCCCATTCACCTGGAAGTGCATTGGTCACTTGTATCAGTGGACATCAAACAGCGTTTCATCACTTACTTTGATTCTCAGCGAACCCTTAACCGACGGTGCCCCAAGGTGTGGACCTGTCATGTTTTTTTTTCTGATAGCATTCGTTTTCTCACAACCTCAATGATTTAACATAAATCTGCATTTTGCATAAACAGTTTGTATTTTCAAATCCACTTCTTTCTCTTTTCACCTTCTAGCATATTTTTAAGTACCTCCAGGCAGAAGCTATTATAAAACAGCAGAAAGATTTTCTCACTGGGTGGAGAGGCTTTTTCAAAATGGTGAGTCATAGTTGTAGTCTTTTAGGACATTTTACCACAAACTGCTATGTACAGAACTCTGGCAATTACATACAATCTTTTTGTGTGTATATTGTGTAAAGCAGTTGACGTACATGTTATGTTGGAGGTAATGTGCATGCTATGTATGGAATCACATAGGAATGTGTACTGGTACTATTGGTTTATAGTATTTCATAGTCCCTTTTCACAAGCTGGTACTTTATTGATGCTGTATTTGTATCTTAGAATGTAGGAAGGCAGAATAATGACAGTGACTGTGGGGCTTTTGTCCTTCAGGTGAGTTAAGAAAACTGTCTGTGCTTGCTTTCATATCTTGTGTGGTTTCGTATAGTTGTTGATGTCGTTCCAGAGAGGCATAACTTTGAATTAGGACCATGCCCAAATATATGCAAGAATAAAAGCTAAATATATGTTACAGGAGGATTAATACACCATATTGTGTGCCACCTTGCTCATGTTCACTTTCCTTTTTTTTCATACTAGTACTGTAAGTGTCTGGCATTGGGGCAGCCCTTCAGCTTCAGTCAGCAGGATATGCCTAAACTGAGAAGACTCATGTACAAAGAGCTCTGTCACTGCAAGCTCTCACTGTGATAACTGTTTGAGTTATGCAGCAAGAGGTGGGGGGAAGAAACAGCTGGAAATCTTCACCTTCCCAAAAGGCAGAGAGAGAGAGAGAGAGAGAGAGAGAGAGACTGTAAAACAGATTATCACATTATCAAACCCACTTTTTTTTTTTTCCTTTTTTTTTTTCTTTTTTTTAAATATTTTTGTTTTGTATCAGTGTTATTTTTTTCTTGTGGTTGTCAGAGGCCAGGATTTTTTTTTTTTTTGTAATGGCTACCTTTTTGAAATTTGACATCTTGGTGATGGCCTTGTTGGACTCTTGTAAAAGGCTTCATCAGTGGAGTAGAATGCCGCCTTCGATTTTTCTCACCATGTGTAAAGGTCTAATGAGACTTTTTAATAATTGTTGAGAAGAGTGTTATGTTACTCAAATGTGCAAGTATAATCATGTTCCTTTTTTCCCCAATAAATCATGTCCTGTGTAAAATGATGGGTGGGCCTGATCTGATCACTATTCACTGTATATTGTGATTGTCAATTTTGTGTATTTGTATGGAAGTGTGTGGAAAACATGCAGCTTACTGCTTTCTGATTAAACTACTTCCTTTCTCTTTATGTGATTTGATTTGGACCACTTGTGGAGATCTCTCAAAAGACATAATTAGATTAAACAGACATTTTAAAGAATGAAGAGGCACAGTCTATTATGTCTACATCCTCCTGTATTTCTGTGTAGTGTTCACACCACTGTGACAATCATCATTTTGTGTGTTCACTGGAAGGTTATATTATTTTTAATATAGTGGTTTCCTATTTTATATTAATACAGAGGGTTGTAAATTGTAACATAATTTTAAGATCAAATTTCTTGATCACAGGCCATGCCTTTTAGGTTAGTCTTAAACTCTGACAATACAAAATAATACAACTGCCTGAGCATAAAGTCATTACGGAATATGATGAAATTATCTATCTATCTATCTATCTCAGCAATATCAGTATATTATAGTTTGAATCAATATCTTGAAGTTGTGTAATTGTTGGCCAATTCTAAATTTATCGGAAATGATAAAGTCAACATTTCCGGTGATGTCACGCTGCCTTGACTCGTGAATCGTGATGTGGGTGGGATTTCTTTGCTCGGTGAGGTAGAATTCATCCAATCAGCGGTTACTGTGGCCCGCCTCAGTTCTGATTGATAGATGACTGCTCCAATTAAATTTCTTTAGTCAGCTTCACGGCCCACGTATTTAGCACTTTTCTTCCCTTCTGCCTTTCTTTGTGATAATGTCTGCTCAACATGAACATAGGTGAGTAAATGCTTACTTCAATAAGTGTTTTAATTGGTTTTACGTTTGTAAAAAATCGAAACGCTAGTTTGAGTGTACGTACACACGGGAAGCAACCGAAGCGATTATGCGATTTTTTTTTTTTCTTGTATGAATCGGGACTAAATTTATGGTACTGTGGCGGTGTGGCCTGTTAATACGCTAATGCTAGCTTGTTAGCTAGTTAACATGTATAAGGGAAAGAGGGCCGCGGTTTGGGGTAATTGTATTTATTTAGTACATTTTTAATATAGTAACCTACGCGTAAGTGTTGAATTGTTCCAGGTGGGTGGATATAGTGTTTTTCATTAACATTAAAAAAAAAAAAGTGTGCCGGCGCGCTAGCCGAATGCTAACAGCTCCTCTAGATGCCGGCTTCGGCCTCATCCACATGGCCGCCTCCTGAGTCCTGGCTCTGTCTGTCGAGTACTAAGCTCAGTCGCTGCTTATCAACATTTGGTGAAAAAAAATTTGATATGACTTTTTTTTTTTTAAAACTGATGTCATATTTTGTAATTCTTTGTCAAGCTGCCTCGTGTGAATTAGGATTAAATATATTTCGTAAAAACGAGCCTCGAGCACATGGCCTACCGGTTAGACAAAAGAGAAGTGTCTGTTAGTGCGGGAGTAGGCCACAGCCTCGCCTCAGTCTGACCCACTCAGTTCCTTTAAAGTAATTCAGAAATTACTGTTAAACCGTGTTGCTTGATCTTTGTTTCGTTCATTCATCGGTTTAATAATAGGTTATTTAAAGTCTGGTCACTTTGGCTTTATAATTCTAGCTTGTTGCTACCTTTAGCTAGCCTAGCTGACTTTATTCCGTCTGTACGCCTCGGGTCGTTTTACACTGGTTATCAAACATTTGATAAAGATATTTTATGAAATGTTAATGTTGTAGTGGCGTTTGCATAGCGAAGTCCGTGTACAACTAGAGGGTTGTGGTCGAGGCCTCCTACAGAAACCTGCGACGTGTCTCCTGCGTTCAGATGAACCTTCCCTCCATTTCATGTCTCTTCATAACCCTCTGGAGTTACGGTTCTGTCGTCGATCCACTGATTGTTCTCGAACGAATTGTATCAGGAAGTGGGAGTTGTTTGGAAATGTTTTATTTTAGTTATGTATTTTTTTTAAAATGTCCCATTCTTTTTGTTTGTTCAGACCCAGAGACAATGGCCCCGAGGGCATGGAGCCAGATGGAGTCATTGAGGTAAGTTAAAATCTACATTTATTATACTTATTTAACTAATTTTCATGTTTGTATTTAATGTATTCAGTGTATGTGATTTTGACAGCACAGATAACCTAAATGAACATAGGGTGCAGGTTGTCTTGATCCATTCTGTAGTTGTAACTCTGTGTTAATTTGACATCCATATAAGACCAGGTTTCTGTTGATACTTTTCTGTTTCACATACAAAACCTGTTAATGTATCGGGTAAAACCAACACAGGATAGATAACACACTTTCATTCCCACTCAGTCTTCCAAAATTGTAAAATAATGGGTGTTGTGTATTCCCACCTGACTGTATTTAATGGGGTGTCATGGACCACAAACCTCTGCAAGATGCGTAAAACGTGCAAGATCGGATATGACAAAATTCATTCCAATTTTCAGCCATATCTGCTGATGTTTTCTTGTTTTGAATTTGCCACCGGTCACTTTACAAGGAGGCAGGATGAGTATTCAGTTTATGTAGGTGTCAGTGGTTCCATCACAATATTACAGCAACATCATGGCTGGTCATGACGTTAATCTGATCGTTCCAACTCCCAGTAGAGCGGTGTCAAAACATCGTTAATGTTACTAGGTCACCAGGAGTAGATTAATGTTTTGCCTTAACATTCTCACACGACACCATTCCAGCATAATAGCGATTAAATAAATGGTTTTCAGTGTGAACATGAACGGGGTACTAGTGATATCCCTGCCATATGTACAGGTTGTGTTAATACTTTGAAACAGATGTTTGGGACTGTTTCAGCTTGATGCTAAGGTGGTTAACTTGTATTCCTCCCCCCCCCCCCCCCCCAATTGTCTTGTTAGGGTAACTGGAAGGAGGTTGTTGACAGCTTTGATGACATGAACCTGCGTGAGAATCTTCTCAGGGGAATATATGCCTATGGTTTTGAGAAACCTTCTGCCATTCAGCAGAGGGCAATTCTCCCTTGTATCAAGGGTATGTATTTGTAAAGACTTCATTTTTGTATTGGGGAAGTGGTGTTCTGTTCTTCTGCCACCCTTATCAACTGGGCAAGGCAGTGTCTGTCTATGACACATGGTTCTATATCTGGTAAGGGAAGAGCAAATGCAGCCCATATTCATCCCAGTCTACTCAGTACCATGAGTGCAAGACTGTTTCATGCTATGGGCACAGAACAAAAACATGCTTCTGCTTTGGAAGCCTGATTTGCCAAGATGTTTAATTCAGCCATATTTGTTTAGGGTATGATGTCATCGCTCAGGCTCAGTCCGGAACAGGGAAGACAGCCACGTTTGCCATCTCCATCCTGCAGCAAATTGATATTGAGCTGAAGGGCACCCAAGCCATGGTCCTGGCCCCGACCAGAGAACTTGCTCAACAGGTAAGACTTGGTCCACAGTAGTGCTTTTTCAGTTGCACGCATGTAATTGAGCTTGTGTTGAACTTTGGAAGTATCAAGCACTTATAGAGACTATAGAAATCTAGATCCCCTTACCAACTGGGCAAGATGGTGTCTTGGTGGCAGCCCATATTCATCCCAGTCTGCTGAGTACCATGAGTTGAAGACTGTTCTATGCATTTTTCTCTGGCTCATTAGCATATTACCTTGGCCCTTGACCACTTGTATTTGGATCAAGGTTGTGAAGTTTATCTACAGCAATTAGTTTTAACTTAAAAAAAAAAAAAAAAGCTTGACCAATCTGATCTATCCAATTTTAGATCCAGAAGGTGGTTCTTGCCCTTGGAGACTACATGGGTGCTACCTGCCATGCCTGCATTGGCGGTACCAATGTCCGTAACGAGGTGCAGAAGCTCCAGGCTGACGTGCCCCACATAGTGGTTGGAACCCCTGGACGAGTCTTTGACATGCTTAACCGGCGCTATCTCTGTAAGCACCCATACCACCATTTTCATCTGTTATAAAGGGCTTAAATGCTGTAATGATGATCCCCATGCGTGTCAACTGACTCCAGAGTCTTCTGTGCTCCTCCGCCACATCGCAGCGTTCTGTTGGGGTGTGTATGGGGTTCACGGCTCTCTGGAGGTGTGATCTGACCCCACTGACCTGAACAAAGCATTGCCCCTCTCTTACTGTTGCAGGAGAATTGTGAATACTTAAGATGTGCCACAATATTGTTTTATTGGTTAGCAAATTCAGGGTTAA
Organism: Gogo arcuatus; assembly: GCA_028570945.1. Classification (NCBI taxonomy): domain Eukaryota; kingdom Metazoa; phylum Chordata; class Actinopteri; order Siluriformes; family Anchariidae; genus Gogo; species Gogo arcuatus. The sequence goes on along the minus strand of JAOTRR010000047.1, from coordinate 13,262,096 downwards.
CTGTGTTAAACTTAGTCTAGTATATAGATATGTTCAGTTTGAAGTTGTGTTGAATGTATTTTCCAAGGTATATTGCCCTGATGTGTTGATGGCTTGCACTGTAAAACACTGAACATGGGGAAATATTCTCTTCTTTATCAGCTCCCAAGTATATCAAGATGTTTGCGTTGGATGAAGCTGATGAGATGTTGAGCCGAGGATTCAAGGACCAAATCTACGAGATTTTCCAGAAGCTGTCTACTGACATTCAGGTAAAGAAATTATGTACTGGCATTCAGTATCTCATATCTAATCATCTGTTTTCCATGACAGGTTTTTTTGTATGAGAGTATGTAGTATTCTTGGCCAAAGATCCCTCTCCCCCCAGCCATCTTTGCTGTGGAGGGAACAAAGTTCTTTGGTAGAGTATTCCTGCTGCTCTCCACAGTGACTGGGCCTCCCTGTCCCCCATCACGACTATAAAGCAGTTGACACTTCATTGTGATTTTAAAAACAGCATTGTAAAGTTGTTTCAGTTATGCTAATAGGTGTTTGTCTTCCTATAGGTGATTCTGTTGTCAGCCACCATGCCTCAGGAAGTGCTGGATGTCACCACCAAGTTCATGCGAGACCCTGTAAGGATCCTGGTCAAGAAAGAGGAGCTGACCCTGGAGGGTATTCGTCAATTCTACATCAATGTGGAGAGAGAGGTAAAGGAGCATCTCGCATTCATTTCTGGATGCGCCTATCAGTTTGTGTGTAGTCCCAACTTAGTGTCTTGTAAAGAAACAGAAAATTTATCAATGTAAGGCTGAACAGCACCATCTGATGGCCATATCTTGTCGGTACAAGGGGTGAGACTTGGCTTAATCAAGGTTGACTGACCACTGTTGTCATAGATATTAACGTTCTTGTGTATTTAAGCCCTTTTAATTATCAGTTGGCATGGTGTGTAACTACCTCCCTTTGCACCTGTTTTAGGAGTGGAAGCTGGACACCCTGTGTGACCTGTATGAGACACTGACCATCACTCAGGCTGTTATCTTCATTAACACTCGCCGGAAGGTGGATTGGCTGACTGAGAAGATGCATGCTAGAGACTTTACAGTGTCTGCTTTGGTACGTGAATTTTCTGAGAGCTGGTGAGAGGTGACCTGTGCACCCTTAACAACTGGGCAAGGCAGTGCCTGTCTGTGGCACTTGGTTCTATATCTGCTAAGGGAAGAAAATGCAGTCCATATTCATCCCAGTCTACTCAGTACCGTGAGCTGAAGACTGTTTCATGCTATGGGCACACTTTACTTAGGACTGAAAGTGATTTTGCGAGTTTGCTAAACATGAGCTAACCAGTTGTATTGGTTTTCTAGCATGGAGACATGGACCAGAAGGAACGAGATTTAATCATGAAGGAGTTCCGCTCTGGCTCCAGTCGTGTCCTCATCACCACTGATCTGCTGGTAGGTTTGTCCCTTAATTAAAATGTTAACTTGGAGACAGTGTCATGGATATAATATGCAAGCAGTATATTGAAACTTGGAAGAACTATATTAATAATACTTTAGCAAACCCATAATACTTTGGTTGAAGTAAATTTATTTGGCCTCCATGTACACTAATGTACTGTTTTTTTGTTTTTTTTTTGTCTACCAGGCTCGAGGCATTGATGTGCAGCAAGTTTCCCTGGTCATCAACTATGATTTGCCCACAAACAGGGAGAATTACATTCACAGGCAAGTACTGACCACAGCTTTCCTCCAAATGTTTTCTTTTTATATATATCTTGATGAATAGTGATTTTTAGGAATTTTAACTATGATGACTCTGTTTAGGATTGGGCGTGGTGGCCGTTTTGGTAGAAAGGGTGTCGCTATCAACATGGTGACTGAGGATGACAAGCGCACGCTCCGAGACATTGAGACCTTCTACAACACCACCGTGGAGGAGATGCCCATGAATGTGGCTGACTTGATCTGAAAACATCTTTCCACTCCTTTCTTCCCCCACTTTATTTCTTTGTCTCCTATTTGTCTGGACTTGTACATGTTCCTTTCTTCTCTAAATCCACCACTCTGCCCCAATGATTCACTGTTCACCGCAAGACATTTATAAAATCTGCATCATGGGTATCTTTTTGAAAAGACTTTCTTGAGTGTTCTTTTTAGCGTTTAAAGATGATTTGAATTTGGAGTGAGCCTTGTGCAGTGATGCTATCCCTATGACATGTTCCATCCACCTATTTTATTGTTCTGTATATTTGTATCTATTGACTAAAGAGCTGAGCACCAAATGGTTGAAGTGGACCTCTTTTATTTGACTTTCCATTTTGCCATAAATTGTGGCTGCTCTAATAGTTTATGAAAAAGTATGGCGGAAAATATCAGGTGAGGAGTGAAATTCTCGCTTTTTTCAGCCAGGTATTTGGGTATAGATCTGTTTTGGATTCAAAGTATTAACTCGTCTGTGCATTCAGGGTGGAATGTGAGCCTTTGCGTGCTTTTGCGGTGCTTGAATGAAAACACTGCCATCACTTCTGTTAGAAATTGCTGAATCAATAAGCATTGTATTATCGGACATTTTTTTACATCTAACTTGTATAGTGCCATTTTACAGTAGCATTTTCTTCTAAATAGACATTGCTCATTTCACCCATGCCATACGTGGCTCGGTGTTGGGACATTATCGCCACATAGTGTATTGTATAGAATCTGTGTAAGTCCTGTATTGAGGAGTGTTGCTCCAGTAACCTACCTCACCAAAAGAGATTGGAGGGGTCTTTAAAGGACCAAACTACAAATGATTATGTAGAGATTCTAACGTTACTTTTTTTTTCTGGTTTAAAAAGCCTGTCTTGTGGAGTGGGAATGGAGGTTTGGCTGTGCAGTTTACATTGCTCAGTGCTGTTTTTTTAAATGAATTTATTAAAATGTGATAACCTTTTTTCAGACAGAAGCCGTGTATTAAACCTTTTCTACATTGGATTCTGTATAGTATTTATTTTAATTTTCTTAAATAAAGGTATTTCTTTTTAACAAGTCAAACGTTTTCTTGGGAGTCCTTTGAGCCAGGATGCGAGGGCATGGTCTATAAGCCTAATAGTTTACTACAAAATAAACGGTTTAGTTTACGTTGTTCAAGAACTCCGACCCATGCAGAGCTAAGCACAAATACTGATGCTCTTTGCTGAGGTATGATAAATAACAAAAATATTGAAGAAATAGTATGTGGTGCTGTCTGTCCCATTTTGTATTTTTATTAGTTGAAATGTACTGTTCATATAGACCCTTGGATGGACTTGACTGTCCATGCTCACTGGTCATGTGACCTTCACTGACACCATTGCGAAGATTTTAACTGGTGTGTCCTCTAAAAGCATGCTGGCATGAGGTCATGCAAGAGGAATGCTGTTTTACTTTGATTTAGTTGTGCATCATGTTTAGTCTATTTATAGAAGTGAATGCTGTGTAGATTAGACAGGATAAAGTAACGAAATGTCAAACTCAGGGCGTTGAGGCCACAACAGAAATGATTTGTGCATTCGCGCTTCTGACAAACCAAACTCAGCTCATCGTGATGGCCTTCATAATTAGTTTGTGGATTTTCACTGAGATATTGAAAATAAAGTCTATTTTAAAAGTATCTGATGTGTTGAATCGGATGTGTTATATGATGAAAACTATTAAACATTGCTTCTGCCTGGACTTTTGACAACCCATACCAGATATAATTTGTTTTGAAAATGATTTATTAATGAACTGTGTGATACAGAGATGCTGGGATACCATTCCACCACCAACCAATGAGCTTCAGAGAGTGCTGCTGTCAATTACATGACCTAATGTGAAGTCAACCCAAGTTATTTTTTGTATTCTTTTAGTACTGTACATTTGTAGCTTGTGTTCAAAATACATGTTAGTTATGAACATTCACTATTGTCACATTTCACTAAACCTTGTTAGAACACTGTCCACTGGGGGGCAGACAAGCAGTTAAAGGTTGTGGTGAGAAAAGGTTAAATGGACAGTGTACTGAGCAAGACACCGCAGTCCAGCACATCGCCTGGCTCTATAAAAGAGTGTTATTTCTCTCCCTGCATGCCAGTGCTTTGTGGTGTTGCGTGTATGTCATTTTAATTCCATGCTAACAACTTCTGATCACTTCAGCCAAATTGTCACCCCCACCACCACCACCACCATCCTCTGTCACACATGTGCTGTTCACAAAGACATAGTCTCATTCATCTATCCATCAAAGAAACTCTATGCTAATTCCCGCATCATGTACTCCTGTCTCATTTTCCTCCGTTTCATTCATTCCACACTGTTCCCCTGTCCTAGGCTTTCTATAGCTGCATTGCTCTGCTCTTACCATTGCTGGCCTCCAGTGAAACCCCTTCCCCCCAGGTTGGATGTTGTTTTGATTATGCGTCCTCAGTGTAGGTGGCCCTTCCAACACTTTCACCGTGTCTGGATGGCAACCCCCATGGATGCCCCCACCCGTCCCCCCCTCCCCCCACCACAGCTCACCCCCCTGCTGGGGGCGCAATTGTGGCAGGGGGATTATGCGAGTGGGAGGCTCGTAAAGGGCCTGCCAGGCTCCTTCTGTGCAGTGACGGATGGCTGCAAGACTGAAGGGCCGATTTACATGAGAAGAGGGAGAACAGAAGCCCCATTCAGCTGGCCTGTCAGGGAGGACTCGGGGACAAACTGCGCTCTTTCCAACTAGCCCTCTTCCCCTCTGAGCTCCTGTTTGCTTCTTTATCTTCTCCTCATCCTTCCTTCTTAATTCTGGCTTCCCTGATGCATCATACACCTCATCTCTTCATTTTCATCCCACTTCATTTCCATTGCATCCCTCTTAATTTCCATCCTTTCAGATTTGTTTCTAGTTCATAACAAAATCTTTTTCTTACCATTATGGTTCTTTAAAGTTTACAGCTGACTATAACATGGATAAAATAGGATGAGACGGATGCTACACAAACCTAAATTATTTATAGTCTTGGTAAACAAGAGTCTTGTGTTTCCTTTTGAATACAGCAACTAAAACTTTAAAGTAAAATGGAAAAATGATTTCATCAGAGTAATAGATGGTTTATGTAATTGTCTATATGAAAGTACTTTAGTAGTTAAGTACCTTTTCATTTATGTATTTATTATATGTATTTATTGTGTGACCCATAACTACCTTAAGTAAAAGCCGTAGCTGTAGTGCAAGGTGACCCTTTCCTCGTCTGGTGTTACTCTCACAGCAGGAGCAACATTGTTCCAAATTCTACTAATATATTTCCAATGTAAATTTTGCTGTGGTCCACCCATCATCATCTGCATTTAGCCACTGTCAGTGAAGGCTGCCAACAAAAGATTGTAGATCGACTCGGCTACTGCCCATTCACACTTCTAGTGAGAGAAGACTTTACATTACACACTTATGAGAGTCACCAAGGTGTCAGAGTGATCACACTTAATGATCTCGAAACTACCACCCCAATGACTTTACAATGCCAAGAGTGAGAAGTAACGGCCAAGACAAGAATCTGTGTCAAAACTCTCCCATTCTTACTGTTTTGTGCAAAGGACAACAGACTATCAATCAATTTTGCTAAAAGTTTTTATCTGTTTAAAATAAATGTGAATTCTTCATATTAAAGCCCAATTTTAAATTTGCATTATTCTGGCAGTTTGTACTGAACTTTAAAACTCCATTTAGTCCAAACACTATGTTCACTTTTTAAAAATGTATCTTAATTATCTTGCGATTATCATTCAGAATTATCTGAGACACCTCAGACAAATCTTTCAGAGATTCTGGTTTGACTTTTGCCTTGTAATTTGATTTGGAACAACTTCTCAAAATCTTTACATCCCTTAAAAAGGAAACTATTAATTACATTTTAATGGGTCAGTTTAGTTGAGGTTATCTGATGGACATTCATTTGCCAGTTTTGTCAATTTCATGTTTCATTTGCTGCAACAATTAAAATACCATATAGTTAATGCACTGGAATGAGAAGTAGCTTGTCATAATGCTGAAGGAAGGAGTGTTTGTCAATTTAATGTTATGCCTGTACAGTTGATACCATTCTGATAGCTCTGGTAGAAGAGCTTAAACCCACTCATCAGTGCTTTTCTTTTGCACGCCATGGAATAACAGCTTTGTCCCAACTTGTTTAAGACTTACACTTCTCAACTCCTAAAACATGGGCTTTAGAGAATACCAGAATGGTCACAGCCAGCTGGGGGTGCTGCATGTGTATGCACACATAAGGATATACTGCCTTATTCACTATGTATATGTGCACGTGTGTGTGTGTATTTTGTGGAGGTGGGTAGGAGTGGTGGTGAGAGGAGGCATTATGAATGTAAAGCCCCAACTTTGAGCCGCTGAGTTGTCTTTGTTCAAAATCAGACTGATTAATCTGAGCACAAAGAGAGAGAGAGCGAGAGCGAGAGAGGAAGCGGAGAGGAGAAAAGGGAAGATAGTCCTGGAAAAGCTCCAAAAAGACGTTGTCTTGGATACGGAAACGGGAGAGTGGAGCCCCACAATTCACAGCTTGATTGACATTAGGGTGTAACGGTCAATCTCAAAATGACTTCACATCTCATACTCTTGCAAACTCCATCACACACCTTTGTCTGCAGAAAAATTACCATCTTGCACCCACACAATTTTCTTGAGTTGTGGTTGACACACTAAAAAAAATCCCACACCTCCAGAAACTTGTGACATGCACGTCATAAGTTACCTGCACAGAAGCATGTTGGAATGTTGTTTTCTGTATAGTTATGGCCTTCTGATACATCTCAAAGCAATTTGTTACATAATTAAAATTCATGCCAGAGGGCCCATTAAGTGCATGTTAACAGTTAAACCAACACCAAATTATTTATTATAGCTCTACACTGGTTTTGGACATATAAAAAGGTGATGTATTTGATGTAAAAAGGTCTGTACTGGGGAAATTAAACCATGTCCAAAATTAAAGTCCTAGGTTTGCAGATTAAAAATCAGTGCTGGCTTTCAGTTTTTTTAATCCAAGACCAGGTTTAACCATTATTTCTGAAGATGTATCCTTTCTGCTGTACTTGAATAAATTTTGTTAGTGTACAGTTCACAGCCTGTTTAGCTTATTAATCCTGTCAGGGAACTCATGGTGATTGTGTTAGGATTCAGGGTAGTAACAACAAATGGCATGGACAGGCTCTCTGAAGTGCAAAATGAAATCTAGGTATTGAAAGTTGTTCTTACAGAAACAGAACTGCTCAACAGAGAACAAAGCAAAAGACTGGAATATGAATGAAAAAGAATTACAATTCAACAATGTTGGGGTATATTAGGCAAAAAAAGTTTTATTTTCTACGCTGTCTTTAAAACATTGGATTAATTGTCTCGTTGTGTGTTTGGCATTTAACTGGCAATTCTCTAGTAGTTTTTGTATAATCAATATAAAAATCTAAAGCTGTGTGTGAATTGGGACAATTCCCATTACAATAGCCTACTACTGGCAAAAGAATGCACTAAAACTACTATAATGACAATATATTGACTCTAACACAACTCTAACACAAAGGCGGGATGTGGAAACCTCTTACGCCTTCTATCGAGACTCCATTAGATTCGATAAATTATTTTTTCTTCATTATATGTGTAAATAGTCTGTATAAAACGGCCCAGTCCAGCTGAGTTTAAGCAACAAGTGCGCTTTGGCCCCGCCCCCACACTAGTTGGCCCTATGTAAATTAGGTGAGGGTAGGACCCCGGCTCTGATTGGTCCTGAGTGGAATACAATTTTCCCTAAAACCACGAGCGGGTAGAGACTGTTTTTGTCATGCCCCTGGTTATTATTCACAGAGTCAATCGCTGTTCAACAGGTGGTTTTGTGGAGTTAGTAGTTGGAGTAGCGTAGCTGTGATTTAGTTATTCTCTCTTTTTATCGATGCTAAAAAATATACCACACTGCCAGCCTTAAAGAATCAAAGTGTCGGAATGGTAAACTTTTTATAACACGTGGAAGTTTTCAGTCGTTAGAAGTTTTTGTTTGTTTGTTCTTTTCAGGCAACCTCGCCTACTGTATGTAGTAGCATGCGGCAATAAGCTGCACCTGCGCCCTGTTTGTTTGCCTTGAGTTTATTTCGGCTGATACTTCGGCTAATTTTAGACTCAAACAAGCTTCCCGCGGAAGATCATAATGATGTACAGCATGATGGAGCACGAACTTAAGACTCAGCCGGGTCAACAGAATCCTCACCCGAACGGCCAAATCATGTCGCAACACGGCGGCTCCGGAAACGTGCCACAGGCGGCTCCGAAAAGCGCGTGCCCGCCCGGCGCGGACCCCATGGACAAAGTGAAGCGGCCCATGAACGCGTTTATGGTGTGGTCCCGAGCTCAGAGACGCAAGATGGCCCAGGAGAACCCAAAGATGCACAACTCGGAGATCAGCAAGCGCCTGGGCGCTGAGTGGAAACTGCTGAGCGACGCCGAGAAGCGGCCGTTCATCGACGAGGCCAAGCGGCTGCGCGCCGCGCACATGAAGGAGTACCCCGACTACAAGTACAAGCCTCGGCGTAAGAGCAAGCCACCGGTGAAGAAGGACAACTCCGCGTCTAAGTATCCTCCGCTCCCCGGCGGCAGCCTGCTGGCCGCGGCGCATGCGCAGAGCGGAAGTCCGCGCGTGGACAGCTATGGCTGGGCTCCGGCTGGAAGCTACGCGGCCGTGCAGGGTGACGCGCTCGCTTACCAACAGCAACTGCACCGGTACGAGCTTCCGCTCCAGTACGCAGCGCCCATGTCGCAGTCCTACATGAATGGCGCCAACTCTTACAGGTCCGGTATTCATCATGTACATTAACAGAAAAGCAAGTTCGCATTTATATGCTGCCAAATGGTAGCCTGCATTATAGTTAAAGTTGTACTGTTGTATTTGGTGCTTTTGGTCCTTTTCTTTTTAAAGCATGCTAAACTAAACCGTGGTGTTAACTTACATATTTATTTGTTAATCAGTTTTGTCTCTATAATCTGTACTATTGCTTGGCTCAACAAATGTCCTTTCAATTTTTAGTGTAATTCTGCCTGTATGGCTAATTGTGGAAAATCTCTCAATTCAATTATTTCTTACATTTTACATATCACCTGTTGGACAGTGTTCCATGGTCTCTGGTTTGGTTTCTCATCATGTGCTTATGATCTTCCCTTCAGCCCAATGACATACAGCAGCAGTCCCCAGCAGCCCAGCCCTGTAATGTCTATGGTCAAGCCAGAGGCCTTCACTCACTCACCCACTGGAGCAACAAACCACCACCGTGGGGCGGTTCAAGGCGACCTTAGGGACATGATCAGCATGTACATCCCTGGAGGTGATGTAGGGGACCCTACAGCACAGAGGGGTTACCCAAGTGTCCAGCAGCACTATCTTGGCAGTACAGTGCCCCTCACACACATCTGAAGTGGAGAAGGAAAAGGACTGGGACTAGCTCAGCTGGATCACTACGTAGACTTGTGCAACAAGTAATCTGTATGGATTCTTGGTGGATGTTGTGAGTACCTGTTGCACATAGGAACATTTTCTACCTCTTTGAGTGGTCTTGCTCTTTTTTTTTTTTTTTTTTTTTTTTCCTCCCCTCTATGGATTTGTTCACCCCCTGCTCCCAGTGCCCCTCCCCCTCCCCCCTTTTCCTTTTCTGCCCAGAATTTCACCCTTAATGCAGCTTGGAGGTTTTTTTCCACAAGACCTTCCTAATATAGATGGGTATGACATGTCTGTGTAACTGCCTTTTTGTGGCTGTTTTACAGCTTTTAAAATTCAGTTTTTATGGTAGGACATTCCCTTTGTACATGTCATCCAAATATCAAACTCTGACTGTGTGCCTTTGTGCTGTGCTTCATTAACAGGGATTGGGGACATTCATGCAGTAAAAGGCAATCATGATCAAAAAACCAAAATGGGGATATAGGCACACCTGAAATCATGCCCACTCGATCACTATAGTCAATGATGTGCAAATCATGTGACCTATGGAGCAAATGTAAGCTAGCTTGTAGTCTGTGCCTTTTTTTTTTTTTTTTTTTTTTTTTATTTTTTTATTATTTTTTTTTTAAAAACAAAAGTTGTGATCTTATAAGAGTGGGGTGAAGTACTGCTCATTGAATTTAACAGCTCGAGAAGGAAAAACGGGCATCATGATCAACTTTGAAAGTTGGCAAAAAAAAAGTTACATTTTTTTTTTCTGCTTACTTTTTGAAGGACATGAAGCAACCAATCACAGTGACTATAGTCTTGTCATGACAAATTCTTTGATTAAGAATACCTTACTTTTACACACCATTCTTTTAACAGAGTAGGGTATGCATTAGTTGCACAAATGAACTATCAAAGTCACCATGGGAAGTAGTCTGCACAAAGAAATCCTATATTTCAGCAATAACACATCCAATACGTTTACTTTTTAGCATGAGACTAGCACTATGACATTCCCCTTCAACTGCTTATTTTAAACCAATCTGAATGCACTGTTCTTTACCCTCCTATCAGTACCAGGTATTGTCTTAGACCAAGACTTTGTGTACTAGTCTGTTGGAGTCCATGTGGAGGGGCTTTTACTACTTGGTTATGAAAATTTTGAAAAGGAGGGTGTATCTTTCTAGAATAACGTGTACATCCTTTGGGTGCATGAGGAGCCTGCTTATTGCTTGTATAATGCCAGTACATTTGCATAATTCAAATGGCAAAAGTAGTATGCAGGTGCTGTTAAGTGCAGCTAAATTGGAAGCATGTTGCCTTTTTCGGGTTTATTTGATGGTCTAACTCGGTCAGTCTAGCATTTTCCGTTTTTTGAACATATTTTAGTCTAGAAATCTAGTGGTCACTAATGAGTTAAGAACTTTAATGTAATTTATATTAAAGTAATGAAATGAGTGAATGTTTACATTTGCCTTCCAGGTGAGTGTGCAACTTGCCGTTTCAATGTAATTTTTTTTTTAAAAAGTCCTTTTAATACTGTCTGTAAATAGTCTTTGTACAGTTTTTATGGCCCTTATAAGGGTCTTTTGCATAAACAAAAAAAAAAGTTAAATAAATTGTAAAAAAGTGTCTTGTCTGAATCTTGTCATGGTCTTCATGATAGAAATAATAAACTTAACCTATTAATTTTATTAACTAATGTTGTGCACATGATAAGTGGCTTTTTAAAAAATAATTCTGTAAAGGCAAAGTATCGATTTAAAGGGCTTTTAACACTAATACATTCAGCAAAGAGGAGCATGTACAGGGGATTTTTAAAACAAGAGACACAGAAAATATTAAGGAACAACATGGACAAAGGATAACCATTGGTGATATTTTAACATTTTAAGTTTTCTGTTTCTAAGATCCACTCACATCAATCATATATAAAAAGCCAAAATGACTGGTTTCAAAATGTTCTTTTCCTATATAATATAATTAGTACCAGTTGAAAGTTTGGACAATGGTTTTTCTTTCTTTTTTTATTAACTGACACCTCATGTCTTTAAAGTAATAATAGACTGTTTTTCTCTTTACTTGAGCAGTTCTTGAAATAATATGGATTATGCTAGTTGTTGAATAGGGCTATTATTATTTTTACTATTTGGTCTCAAATGCATTAAGGCAAGAAATGAATGCACTTTTGACACACCTGTTAATTGAAAAGCTGTGCCAGTAGTCATCAAAGTAAACGCTGGCTACTTTTGAAGAATCTAAAATATGATACATTAACACTGTCTACCACAATTCTTTCT
>JAOTRR010000047.1:13206634-13219335 GCA_028570945.1 Gogo arcuatus | reverse complement strand
TATATACACACAATATACACACACATATATGCACACACACACATATATATTATTATTATGCATGTATGTGTGTGAAGGTGAAGAGAACGTGCCTCAATGAAAATCAAAATCATCTTTTCATTGTTTTCCATCTTGTTCAACCACTAACCAGAAAAGCAATGTGAAGGGAATACATTATACACAGTTTAATGATGAAATTGTGCTACACCACATCGAAATGCAATAGGCATTTTTGGCTCATTTTCTTTTTTGAAAAGTCCAGCCCCTGTCTTATTACCATGTGCCTCAGCCATGTCAGCATTCGTCTGGTTAGTGCAGTATGGGGAAGCTTGTCCTGTTGGCTAATTGATTAGATCTTGAGCGAGTATCTCAAGCCATGTTCCTCAACTATGCCCCCATTTGCTAGAGAGCTGTGATTGCACAGTGATTTTCATTTCTTTGTGGCATGATTTCAGCGTGTACTTTTCTGGTTAGTCGTTGAACGAGATGCAAAACAAAAAAATTATTTAAATTTTTTTATTGAGGCACGTTCTCTTCACATCACACAATGAAAAACAATGACTGATATGCATTGCATTTCCACATGGCATGGTTTCTGCGTGCTGCTCACCGTAAAACAATACGTCATGGTGATTGATTTTCCCCTCATCCAAAAAGTCACGTTTGCATTTCAAGGTGGCATGGAATCCTCTCCATACATTTCCCTACTCTAAAAGTCACCAACTAACTGGTGTTGTATACTGCTTTGTTTCCAGGCACTTCATTGGGATAAAATCAGAGAGGTGATCAAAGACTAGACTAGCGCAAGGTGGTCTTAAAGAAGACAGGAAAAATTGTCAACTAAAAATCTATCACAGTAAACCCTCGCATGTCCACTCTTCTGAAAAATCGTATGGCCTTTGAGTGGGACTTCATTTAGGCAAGTTTTCACACAGATTTGGATTTTTTTTTAAACAAAACAAATTGTAAAAATTAAGCAAACTTTTAGTTGGATTTTGTTCAGACAAATCACTTGGTGTTTTTAATGATGTGTTTCTGTTGTCATCTTATTTAATAAATACTTGAATACATAACATCTGAGCATTGTTTGAATCCTTTTGTTTATTACATTTAGCCTTATGTGCATTATTGTCATTACTTAGCATTTTTTAATGTATTTTATTATAATGGTAAGAAACTAATTCAGAATACAGTGTAGACACTAAAAATTACAGTAAACAGCTGGAAACCCTGCTGCCAGTATTTTTACTGTAATTTTACAGGAAGTTTTTTTTTTTTTTTTTTTTAATACAGCGAATAGGAGATGCAATACACATCACAATAGTCTGACCAAAATAGTGCCTTACTCAGCTCTATAATACAAGAATATTTCTACCACATTTCTGTACAAACAAAAGTACTATGTTTTTAGATATTGAGCACAAAATACAACACGCTGTCCGTATATATTCCTTTGTGTGTTTTTCTTAAATGATCATTTGCTATCATTATTAAAAGAAATCTTCTTAGAAAATCTTAGACTGTACAACTGAACATTGAAGAACAGCGAGTGAAATTACAGGTATAGAGCAGACAAAGAAAAAAATTACATTTTCAGCTGTTTGTCTCAATTGTTTCAATATTACGATATTGCACAAGAAATTCAATGATTTTATTTAGTATTTTAACATAAAACCTTATTGGCATGGTGATGTTACAGCTTCTTTAACTGCAGTAATGATGTTATAGGTTAGATAAAAGAGCAGAACTGAGATTAATTTAAAGATATATAGAATAGTAGCTCCTATTAGAAACACTCACAAAAAGAATAAAGGTATCACTTTTACAATATATTTTGTAATTATTATTAAATGTAATCCAAATTTTGCTTTTCCTTTTAGATACACTCACCAACCAAATTATTAGGAACCCAATTCTATGACTAATGTAAAACTGAGCATTCAAAGATGCTTTTCTGTTTATAGTTGTAAATAGTGGTTATTGACATCACCTACAGTCTTCCTGTTCGCTTGAATCAGTGTGCTCATTCTCCTTTCAACTGTCTTGTTAACAAAGTGTTTCTACTCACATGCCTTACTGCACACTCGGCAATTTTTTGGTTGTTTTTCACACCTCTAGGAAGTTTCTACAATTTTTAAACCACCTTGTCTTGTGGTCAAAGTTGCATGGATCACTTTTTTTCCCCTATTCTGATGTTTGATCTTAACGCTAGCTGAACCTCTTGACCCGCGCCGACATGATTTTATTCATTGAGCTGCTACCTCATGACCGGCTAATTTGATATTTGAATGAATGTGCAGATGTACAAGGGTCTATTTGCAGGTGCGAAACAGCTGAAACAGTGAGCTTACATAACTGTAGGTCAATGGTGTCAAAACCTGTTATTGGTGTATGGGGTGGTCTGAATTGGTATGAAACATCTGGCCTGAATCTTTGTCCCACTTTTGTTTTAGGTTTGTGTGAACAGGTTGTGCAATCTTAGAAGTTTTTGATGGTTGCTACAGTGTAAATCAGAAAGACAATAAGCAGTTTTTGTAGACTAGACCTTATTTTAAACTTTGTCTGGACCTCAAGCTGATAATAAGGATCCCAGTTAATATTTAGCAAATATGCTGCTTTGTAGTTATTTATCTGTCTTAAAAATGATAATGCTGTTACATGAATTAACAACTTTCTTTAAATGAAAATATCATTTGCAAATTAATGATTGAATTTTTAAATGTGTATTCTTCAGGATTTCAGTTATTTTTGCCAAACTTGAAATTTTTTTTATATTGTGCTTTCTGTAGGTTACAATCATATCCAGAACTTACTGGCACATTTATTAGCATGACACACTGTAATTAAAAATTCATTCAATCATTCATTCTTCAGTAACCACTTTATCCTGGTCTGGGTCGAGTAAATTACAGTTCCCCAAGCGCGCGCACACACTCGCCTCTCGCCACAGGAAGTAACGAAAGCATAGTTAATTACATAGTAAATTATAGCATGAAAATTCATTATTAATTAATAATTCCATCAACTAAGTCAAAACATTTTCAGCCACTATGATATTGACACTGACGCTACTACAACTCGTCTTCCTGCCTGAAGCTGCTGATCAGAAAGTTTGGAAGTGGACATCCACTGACAGATCATGGCATGCCAATGAAATGATTTGCATTTTTTCTGAAAGTGCTGACTAGGAAATAAGGGCTGTTGTACTAACCACAATAGTGTGCATCCTGCATCAGTTTTTTTTTTTCTCAAATGATTATAGCTGAAGACTTATTTTTCAGTATATTTGTCATCTGAGTTTTGCTAGTTTATTTTGTCATGTCTTTTGGTCTTCAGGGTTATTGTGTTCAGTATATGGTGCACATGCAGGTCTTGCAAAAGGAAATTTGATCTTTAACCTGATGAGCATGGGTGTGGTTTCACCCTCTATAAATAAATGTTGTTCATTTATGCTGTTTCACCCTATCTAACGCTGTGCAAGTATCAACACCCATGACAGTTTCACAGTTAGTAATCTTATATCTCTGTGGGTTTTCATAAGTATATTCAAGCTGATCTGAATTGTAATGTCCCTCTTTTTATTGCAAGTCACACATCACTACTGGAAGGGCTTGTCTCTTTGAGTGAGAACTTATTTGGGTTGTAATTGAGGTTGCGTTCATACATCTGGCTTATTTGGCCATGTTTTAACTACAGTAACGGAAGCTTTGTATAAAGTCTCGGGGGGGGTGCACTGCTGAAATGTCACTTCCTGAGAGGTCATGGTTAACATGAAATACTTTTATCTCCTGAACACTAAGAGCAACATCTAAACAGTTCAGCCCTACTGCAGGAGCTAGACTGACACAACAAATTCCATTCACTCCTAAATGTTTTACAGGTAAGTGTGATGAACCACATTGTTCAAGGTCATGACTCAGTTCGTTTGAACTGCAATAAACTTTTGTTATAGTTTAATTATTCTTTTTAAAAAAACCTTTTTAAAACTGGTGAGTTTACTGTGTGAGTTGTGTGAAAGAGAATTTTCCTGAAAGCCAGGCTTAAGTTGATGTAATAATAATGACATTTGAAGTGAAAAGTATTTTCTGTTTAGTGTTCCTATGTATACAAGTATATATCAGATCTTTTCATGTTTTCAGCTTTAGTGCGAAAAGCTTTAAACAGAGCAACAAAGTCAAAGGATAACATCATGCTATAATGCTATGTATAAAATATGTTGCAACTATTATTGCAAATTTAAACAGAACTCAGTTTATATTATGTGCTGAAAGAATCAACATCTAATGTCACAGTCTTAGCTGCAAAAAACACCCACAATATCCTTGAGAAACCACAGCCTAAGTGGAAGTTGTTTGTCACTTTTTTCCTGCTGTGTTACGAATCTACAGCTGTAATAAGGACTATTTCCCTTCAGTCAGCAGCATAAGGATGAATGTTGCAGTGTCTGAGTAACAGAGACAGACTAAAAAATCCAAAGTGAGTTTTGGGTTTATGGAATATAATATATAAAATACAGAAAACCCTTTTAACAAACTGTAATATTTTATAGTTACATATAATTATAAAATTATATAAAATTGATTGTCAGTGGTTCAATGGAAATTATGTTCCTAGTAAGCATTTGAATGTGAAGCAGTTATAAAAGGAAGGAACTTGACATCATAACTGCCACTTTGTAGTACGTTCTTAGAAATCTTCATTTATATCAAAATCATTTTTTATGGGTTTTTTTGTCTGCCATAATTTATAATCATTCATGCTCTTTCCAACTCTGCAATTCACTGCAAATTCTGCAAATATTATATGAAAGCCAAAGATAGACTTTTACATCACATACATTTTCCCTTTTTACCCTGGGATTAACATGCAATTTTACCAATATGCAACATTTGTGTAGTGTCATCACACTTTATCGAACAACATATGTACCAAATGAAAAAAGCCATGTCTGTTAGAAGAATCAGCTATTAAATTACCACCTTTTTTATTCATATGCAAGTACATGCTGTAGACGGTTGTGTATTTGAATTAAGGACTTTTTTTTTCTTTCTATGTGATAGAGACGTGCATTTCTACATTGTGACTATATTGCAAAATGACTTGAACTTATTGCTGACCTCCTTTGTTAACATTCATGTATCTGTTTTTCAATGCAGTCTCCTACAAACTATTCTAAGCACCATCCAAAAGAGGAATTATGTCGTGTAACTTGACATGTCAGGATGCCACAGCTGAACGCTGTCAGAATCAGACAAACCTTGTTTTTGTTGCCATGTATAGTGTGGTCTGTCCAACTGGGATCATTCTCAACTTTATGGCACTTGTAGTTTTTTTCTGCTGCACCAAATCACGCTCACATACCATTGTGTACATGACCAACCTTGCTATAGCAGATCTCCTTCTGGTTTGTACTCTACCATTACGGATCTATTATTACTTGGGATTTCCAGGCCTATCACAAAATATCTGTGAAGTTGCTGGTCTTATACTCTTAGCCAACATGTATGGAAGCATCTTGCTCCTTACCTGTGTTAGCCTTGACCGGTGCCTGGCTGTCTGCTTCCCTATGTCATCCCGAGTGCGTGAAGGCCGCAAAAAGGCACCACTAGTCTGTCTGGGGATTTGGATGCTAACAATAGGAGCCAGCCTGCCCATTTACATGAAATCAAAAGACCTTAATCGAAACCAAGCCATCTGTTTTAGAAGCTTTCCAACATATGCCTTAAAGCCTGCTACCCTTGCCTCCTCGCTGACGGTAGGATTTGTGATGCCGCTGATCATCATGGTTCTCTGTTCATGGGGGTTAGTACGTGCTGTCAGTCAAAGCACTGCAGCGCAGGTGTCCGGCTTGCTTGACAACTGGAAGATCCAGAGGATGGTAAGCATTAACCTGGTCATATTTCTGTGCTGCTTTCTGCCTTATCATGTCATGCTGGTGGTGATTTACTCCTACAGCCACAATATTGAAAGTATACCATGCTCAGTGATGTCTGCCTACTACTATACATTGATGGTAACTTGTCTGAATGCCATTCTGGACCCACTGGCTTACTATTTTACCACAGAGACTTTCCAGAAACATATTGAAATACATAACGTTCGGAAAATGCTGCCCATGAACAATATGAGCTCTGATGGAAACTCCCGCACCAGAGCACTTGTCAGTACTTAAAGGCTAAATATTCTTTTTGGCTGGAAGTAGTGGAAATTACAAATTACATTGACAGATTACATCTTCATCATAAAAATAAACATTATGGTGACATATTGCTGTCTTTTCAACAGGATTTTTCTAACTGCACCACATGGGAGATGAGTCAGTTTAAATGCTAGGGTCACAAAACAGAACTGACAATTTCCTATGGGCTGGATTTATTCATATACATATCTGATGCAGCTAAATAAAGCACGTATTACAAGTGTCATTTATAAAGACATTACATGTAACTGAATTGTTCAAACATGGATGTAATAACTATGTGGGGGTATTTTGGCTTAAGTTCAAAAACAAATATTATTTAAACTAAATATTAAATATAATTCAATATTTAAATATTATAAACTATTTAATTATTATCTGTTCAATGATTCATATCTGGTGGTATCAAAAATTCTACTGAAAAAATATATAATACATCTACATAAGACAAATAGTAATAGTTGAAGACAAGCCATAGAAACTATAGCATAACCACTGTTCGGAAATCATTGTTTTCTTTTGTGGTAAATACCTCTTAGTTTTTGTAAGATTAAGTGCTATGATTGTGGGGCTGAAATGTTTTTGGTTGTTTTGGGTTTTAATAATAATAATAATAATAATAATAATAATAATAATAATCCCTCCATTAATTTAATTACTCTAATATTGTCACAGTATGCACAGTTTACTGATTTTTTTTTCTATGGTTAAATTGGTGTAACTGGGGGTGGCAGTAGTTGCAAAGTGAAAAATAAAATAGGTTTATGGATATTTGGATACTTTATTTAAACTACTATTAATGCTGGTAGCTAGAAGATTTGATTTATATAGTGTTCTTAAAAAAACAGAACTCTTAAGCAGTATTGGATTTATTTATTTATTTTTGTTATTGCCCTTATTTTAAAAAAAATGACAAAAGAGAAAGTCAACAAATTATGTTGATATATATGATGTATGTTGGTATATAATGATATTCTGTATTCTAAGTTATAAAGAAAATGTATGTATTTGTGAAAAATATATACCTGTTATTTTTTGTTTGCTTTATTTTCATTTTTCATTTTTAAGAAATTAAATGGAACAGAGTTGTCACAATATTTTTTGTTTATTATAGTCACATCTAGTGGAGTGGAGAGGCACTGTCTTCAACCACTAATCCAGCAGCCGAGTTTCAGAAAACAATCCAGTTAGAATAACCCCAAAAATCGTCAAACAGCCTCAACCCAACGTTTGGGTTGAGGGAGGAAAAAAAACTGAATTTTTTTTAGGGTGTATGTAACACAAATATGTATACCTAACACAGGGGTGTGTGTGGTAAACATATCAATTATGAGAAAAAAAAAATCTTTATTTCTGTTAACTACAAACCACTTCTTCCTGTATTATTTCATTTCAGTTAGATAAATGCTGTTTGTACTGATAAAGACCTGTATATAACAATTCTATAAAGAGAAATAAATAATTAAGAGTCCTCCAAAGGGTCCGATAAACACCACTATCATAAAAATGTTGTTCTGTGAAATATAGATTAAATTAAATTTAAGTAGCGATTAAGTTGTCTGATTGCTGAAATGTGCATATTATCACCAATGTGAAACAGAGCCTTACGGTATAAGATTTAAAGGTGCTCTTTTTTAATTAAGTAAACCTTTGTGAAAAGTCTAATGTCATTTAAAGTCTAGAGTAAATGAATCTTCTGAAAAATCAAAAGTTCATCAAAAAAAAACAACAATGTATATTTGACTGCTCAGAAAATGTATTCGAAGTTATTAGTAAATATAAATGTGTTCTTGATGTTATTAATGGTGGCCTTGCACTCTGCACAGGAATGTTGCCTGTATGGTGATGTTATAGTGTGTTAAGTGAACCACCACAACATTTTAAAACAAGTGTTCATAGTAATAATGATCTTGTAAGATAAAAGGGTTAATGCTTCAACAGTTTTATTCATGTGAGATTTTATTCATACATTTTATTCATCTTTTTTTCCTACTTACTCGCTGACATCTCTGAACCATTATGGTCTTGAAAAGTGTTGCGTCAGCAATAAAGGTGCAAAATATGTATGTGCTGAACTGAGTCTGTAAAAGACTTTGCAGTTGTAATGCATGCAAGATTATGGCATGAGATTTCATTAGCTTTCTAATGTGTTGCTTAAATGCTACTAATTGTTAAATAGATATTTTAGTCTCACTGTTCTACTGATCTTTGTTGCAACATCCAGAAAAGTTTAGTATTTAGTTACTCTGATAACCACAATAAGTTGTACTCTTAGTAAAACAGTTAACAGCTTTCTGAAGGGGTTTTTAGCAACCTTTTCATAAAAGAAAACACATTGTTGTGGCTTTTCTACATACTTTGTGCTAGATTAAACCTTTTTTTTGCTAATAGTGTAGAAAAAGCATAATTTAGTAAAGGTAATTTATTTATGTAGATATGCATACACTCACACAGTGTTTACTAAATATGTAGGTGGCAGAAAGTTGGCTGTGTGCTTGCACCCAAACATCCTTTTTGTACCAAAGACAAAATGCAAATGATTATATTACAATGAGTAAGCAGTTTTGTTCAGCTACATTAAAAAATATTATTAAACCAGCTTTATTTTTTTGTCATTTGTTTCAGTTGTTTACTTGGTTGTTAGTTATTCATTTTTGTTGCTTCAGTTCCTTTAGATGTTTATTTAGTAATTAGTTGGTTACTTGGTTTGGGGAAGTGGTGGCTCAATGGATTAAGGCTCTGTGGGGCTGATCAGAGAGTTGGGGCTTCAAGCCCCAGCACTACCACTGTTGGGTCCCCTGGACATGGTAACCTGGGGAGGGAGAAGATAAGATGTTGTTTATTTAGTTGAATTTTATTTAGTATGTTAGTTGTTTATTTTATTAGTTTTCCTTTAGTTTGTTAGTTGGATCACCTTTAGATGTTTACTTGGCTAATTGTTAGTTGTTTATTTTGGTTAGTTTTCATTTAGTTCCTCTAGTTTGTTAGTTTAATTCTCTTTAGTCGTTTATATTGTTTGGTAGATAGTTTACCTCATGTGCTGGTAAATATCACGGGAAGTGAGAAGTGAGAGGAACAAATATTGATTTTCAAACCAGATGAGAAAGTAAAACTAAGTCGAGTTTAAACGACTTGCCATTATCTTTGGCACCTTGTCTATTCTCTTGCAGACTGTGGCTCATTAGAGAGCGAGAGAGAGACTGACTTTAGCTTACTTTGCCAGACTGTGTCCGTCCCACAGATAAAGGAGGGAACAATAACAGGGAATGGGGTCAGCTAAACGTGGAGATAAGACGAGTTTTTCATTCCTTGGGAAAAATGAGCTCTCTTTTCTATCGATTAGCAGGATACCCTCCTCCTCCTCCCCCCAAGCAGGTCCTACCTTCCTTCCCTCAAGTCTAGTGCCGTTTTAATCCTGCTATAGATAAAATCCCTCAGGCCACTCCTGGCTCTTCTTACGTCAACTCATTAACACTCTAATAAAAAATAAATAAAATAAAATTCATTAGGTGCCCTGTTATATCACACCCTGATCCATAAATAACCATTAAGGACAAAATTATTTAGGCATTGCAGTTAGCCTGTAACCACACTGGGCATTTTCACTGTCCCACCAGAAGACTCTCTGTTCCAGTGACCTGAACGTGACCTGACCACCTTTCTTTTGCTTTTCTGTCATATAAGTTTCGTTATTCTCAAACTTTCCATTATGAGCTCTATACGGCGACATCAGGCTCTTCATGGCCTTCCCCTGAGACTGTGGGAAAGTGTGCTGCTAAAAGCACCCAAGCATTGTCATGTTAATAGCTCAGTGTGGCGGTGGTTCGAAGGGGAGGTTTCAACAGCTACACGTTTAAAACGAGGTGGCAGCCTAATTTTCCCAGACTAGCAGGCACCAAACACTTCTGAGAAAGTATCGACACAAGAGACTGATCACCTCGAGTCTCAGATTTAATTTTTACTTTGCGTCAGAAGTTAAGCAGAGCTATGACTGCCTCAAATCTCGGCAATGGACCGGAAAAGAGCTTCAACGCCAAAGAGGAGCGTAAGGTAAAGTAATCTTACCTCATACAATGACGGGTGAGGTTGATGGGCGAGAAGTTGTTGTACTGTTTCATATTTTGACGCACGTGCTGATTACAGGCTATTAATTAGCCTAAACTTGGGGTAGAGTATTTTAACGGATGGGTGATAGCAGCGCGTGCATGCCAACTCTCAACTGAGTTTACACTTTTAACACACTTTGCTTTACAGTGATCAACAGTTTAAAACGCATTTATATCTTATATTTTAGCTTCGAAAGCCTCTGATAGAGAAGAGACGTAGAGAACGCATTAATTCAAGCCTGGAGCAGCTCAAGGGGATTATGGTGGATGCCTACAATTTGGATGTGAGTTTACTTTACAAGAAAAAAAACACACACACACACACACACAACATGCACATCTCCACATATAGGTCTACACCACCTGTTATGCTATTAATTGGCTTTACTGATGTGAACTGAAATAAGGATTCACAACACTGTATATACATATGTACACACACTCACACACAAAGTTCTATTTTATTACTGTGTTATTTTATTTTGTTAAGCAATCAAAGCTGGAGAAGGCGGATGTTCTGGAGATAACTGTGCAACACATGGAGGGACTTCAAAGGGGCCTTGGACCAGGTGAGACTATTAAATGCTCTTTTGACTTCTGTCATAAGTTGTGTTACAAAAATTGTGTAATGAAATGGAAAATTAGTAATACCATTAGTAAACTACTCATGTTGGATGTACATCTCTGATATATTTACACGATAATGAAATGTAAAAAAAGATCCATACTTATTATCATGTGCAAAGTTCATAATTCAAAGTGTATAATTAAATGATTTTTCTGCCTTTTTTACAGTGGGCAGTCAGGGACCTAGTGTGGCTTTTGAATCTCGCCAAAGATACAGTAGTGGTTATATTCAGTGTATGCACGAGGTGCATAATTTGCTCCTCAACTGCCCTGGTATGGACAAATCACTGGGTGCCCGTCTTCTGAACCACCTGCTGAAGGCTCTGCCTCAAATCAGTGGAGAGAGTGGTACCACAGGCAGTGCTGCCACCACCAGTCCTCTTCCTCTTACCACCTCACCTACTACGCTGGCCTTTCCCTCCTTTCAACCCCGTCCTCTCCAACTACACACCCCTCCCTCTCCTGCAAGCCCCCCCTCACCCAGCAGCCCCCACTGCTCTCCTGGAATCCTCTTGCAGAGAGAGGGGGCTGGCATGAGGCCCTCCCCACCCCGATCACCCTCCCCCCAACCTTTCGCCCCTTCTGCCCTTCCCCCTGCCTTCCCAGGGGGTGACCCTTCTATGTGGAGGCCGTGGTGAAGAAGTGAAACCCTCTACCACTTTTCACTTGCCCTGTCCCCCCTTCTTCCACTCTTCCCTAATAGTGTCCATTACATCCTCATCTCCTGGGATGTTTGAGTGCTGGGCCTTTTCACTCTGAGAGTGGAGAGGTCACCGAATAATAGTAGGTTTCCGAGCCCCTTGGGGTTTTGTGGCATCGTTTGAAGAACTATTCTTTATGGTTGATTTACTATGGTGTGGGCTTGTTTGGAAATTTGAAAAACAAAAGGGAACCACCACCAAGGATGCTCACTTAGAATTGATCACATGAGAAAAAGAATTGTTGCTTCATTACTTGATGATACTGTTATTTTGGTAAACCAGGTATATACAAGCAATGTACTTTGCTTAATTGTATTTCATTTTGAAAATATGTTTTAAATGTTTGTTTGTTTTTTTGCTTCTTATGATTTTCCTTTTCACTGTTTTTAGTGTTGCCTTCTCACTAAAGTTTAGTGTGGCCTGATGTATTTTACACTATACCTTTGATCAACTGGTAGTGACTGGTTTCTGCTACAAAATAATGGACGTGTTGGAATGTCCTGAATACATTGAGTATGTAAATATGTGCCTGAGATGCTATGACCTGTGACACGTTTCTTGCTGACACTAGACTTTTAGACTTTACTGGTCCCCAGTTGTCTCACTTGGAGAAATTTTATAAAAAGTCAGGTTCAGGTGCAAAACATGTGGTATTTAGATGCCCACTCTGTGTGCTGGGTATCAGAATACACTGTAAACATTTCTGTAAATAAAGAAATGAACATCCATGGTGTGCTGTTTGATTTCATTCATTAAAGAAGATTTGATACCCAAATAGCATATTTTACATCTAAATCGAGCAATTGGAAGGGACAAAATCCAAGAACACTTTCATTTGTGTATCTGAAGACCCAGTAGCTGAGATACAAGATCCAGCCAATCCAATTGGCGACTGATAACACAAGACTGAGAGAGTTTGGGCATCACACAACAGCCTTGTTAAATTCAAGGATTGAACTTTGCCAGCTAAAGTGCATAAGATAAGTACATAAACTTCACTTTTATGAAGTTTAAATCTCACTGGGCTAGATAACGCATATGCAGTACTGACACAGATACTAGTAAACA
>JAOTRR010000047.1:13184560-13194669 GCA_028570945.1 Gogo arcuatus | reverse complement strand
GGAGATGCTCAGACCCAGTCATCTAGCCATCACAATTTGTCCCTTGCCAAAGTCGCTCGGATCCTTACGCTTGCCTTCTTCCAACACATCAACTTTGAGAACTGACTGTTCTCTTGCTGCCTATTATATCCCACCCACCGCCAGGTGCCATTGTAATGAGATAATCAATATTATGCACTTCACCTGTCAGTGATCATAATGTTATGGCTGATCGGTGTATATATGTATACAATAATAGATTTTGAATCCTGGCTGACTCTCATATTGCTTGTTTAGCAGCTCTTTCTGATGTTTATGTGATTTCTCTGATACACTGTGAATTTATTTGGACCTACACTATATGGCCAAAAGCATGTGGACACCTGATATACACATCCATATCTGGGCCTTCCCCAAACTGTTTGGAAGCACACAATAGAAAAGGAAGTCTTTGTATGCTGTAGCATTAAGATTTCCCTTAATTGGAAATCTAATAAGAGATCCAAACTTGTTCCAGCATGATAATGCCCCTGTGCACTGTCCATAAAGACATGCTTAGCTAAGGTTGGTGTGGAAGAACTCTAGTGGCCTGCATAGAGCCCTAACCTCAACCCCATTGAACACCTTTGGGATGAATTGGAATGCCAATTGCACCCCAGACCTCTTTGCTTGACCTCACTAATGCTCATGTGGCTGAAAGGGCAAATCCCCACAGCCACGCTCCAAAATCTAATGGGATGTCTTCCCAGAAGAGTGGATGGCACTAAATCTGGGAGTGCTAAATCTGAAATGAGATCTTCAGAAAGCACACATGAATGTCAGGTGTTCACATACTTTTGGCCATATAGTGAATATAGGGATCTGTATGAGAATGTGTAATCTGTATTACCTTCTACTGTAGTTTATAAAATCCCTTAAATATATACCATGTAAACATGACACCACATTCTGTAGTTAATATTGTGGTTGGTGATATGGCAAAAAGTATCACAAGACATCTCCATGATACACAATATATAATGTGCAGTGTAAGCTCTCACAGGGTGGTGCTGGAAACAGGCTTGGGAGGCAGTGGTAAGGTGCAGAAAAAGTGCTCTTTATTTTTCAAAAGTGAGATTGTGGTGGATGTGTGTATGTGCTCTCGGTATTGGGTCGGGGCCCTAAGGCATGAAGTGCAGGCTAGGTGGCTGGCTCTTGCTCACTGGAGCATCTCTGGGGCACCTGAGGGAGCCACTGGCCACAGCATGTAGGAGGAGACTCTCGTTCCCGCTGTCTGGAAGCACAGGATTCAGGCTTTAGAATAGTCTGTATTGCAAAAGTGAGCTTACTTGCTTGTGAGCTGCAGTGTTGCCTTTTTATACTCCCTTAGTGCCTCGTGGAGGATAGATCATTAGCGCGCACCAACCAAGCAGGGTCAGCAGGACCCGCCCTCTGGCTGCATGAACACTGTTGGTACATAATATCAGTGGTGCTGAAATGCCATGGCAGAGCATGACGTGGTGGTGGACCCTGTCCATTCAGCACTACCAGAGTGGCATGGCGAGGAGCACTTGCTTGTTTGAAGGCACGTGCCACCAGTACGTCACCACAGTACCTCCACCCCCTCAGTTCTGAGCCTGTAGCAATGGGAGATTGGGCCAGGAGTGCAAACTTCCTGGAGAGGCCGTCTGCATTGCCATGTTGGACCTCTAAGCAATGTTTGACCTGAAACGAGACATCTTGTAGAGAAAGGAACCACCTAGTTACCTAACTAGCTGTTGGAGTCTTTGGCTTGGGACATCTACTGAAGTGGCGCATGGTCTGTGGCCAGTGTGAAGTGGTGTCCCACCAGGTAGTAGCACAGTTCCTCCACTGCCCACTTGATGGCCAAGACTTCTTGCTCTACGGTGGTGTAGCACCGCTCAGTCGGGATCAGCTTACGGCTGGCGAACACGATGTGGTGTTCCTCTCTGTTGATGTTTTGAGAGAAGACGGTGCCCAAGCCCATCTCTGAGGTGTCCGTGTGGACCAGGAAGGGGAAGCTGAAGTCTGGATTTCTTAACATTGGGGAGGAGCTGGTTAGTGCTGCTTTAAGGCTCTGGAAGACTTGTTCGGTCTCCTCATTCCACCAGACCTTCTCTGGCTCGCCCTTCCTGGAAGGGGGTGAGCTAAAGAGGAGAAGTTAGGGACAAATCATCTGTAGTACCCCGCAAACCCCAAGAAGGCACGTACCTGGCATTTGGTGGTGGGATGGGGATAGCTTCTGATGGCTTCCACCTTTGACTCCTGTGGTTTTGGAAGGCTGCAGCCGATACAGTGGCTGAGGTGTTGTGCCTCCGTGAGCCCCAGATGACATTTGTGGGGGTTGGCGGTCAGCCCAGCTCTGCAGAGTTTGGACAGCACCTCCTTGCTTAGATGGTCCTGCTGCTGCCTATTGGCGGTGGGCCAGCAAGATGACATCCATGAGCCTCTGGAAAGTCACTATGGCCCCATGGAGGCCGAACGGGAGAACCCTGTATTGCCAATGGCTACTGGCGGTGCTGGAGGTGGTCTTTGGCCTAGCGTTGGGTGTGAGGGACACTTGTCATTAGCCCTTCAGTAGGTCCAGTGTGGAGATAAATTGGGCTCTCCCCAACCTTTCGATGAGGTAATCCACTCATGGCAGGGGGTAGCTGTCAAACTCAGAGATGGTGTTCAGTTTCCTGAAGTCATTGCAGAGCCGTAGGCTTCCATCGGGCTTGGGTACTACAATGATTGGACTGGACCAGAGGCTGGTGGGTTCTTCTATAACCCCTACCTGGAGCATCCATGTCACTTCCTCTTCAATAGCCTGTTAGCATGCCTCAGGGACCCGGTAGCGCCATAAATGGGCGCGAGTGTGGGGAGAGGTCTTTATGTCATGTTGGACGAGCTGAGTCCTAGAACACGTTCCTGAACTGGTCTTCCAGCTCCCGAAGGTCTTGTCACTGGGTGGGAGTTAGATCCTCCTCAATGTGGACCTACTTGACTGACCTGAACAGAGGTACAGAGGTTGCTGTGAGAGCAGGATGAGGCTCAATCCGTTTCAGCAGGTTTGTGTGGAATAATTGTGTGTGCGCGCTTACCAGGCTACTGCAGGCAGTAGTTGACTGGGCCTATTCGTTTCACCACGGTGTAGGGACCTTGCCAATGTGCCAGGAACTTGCAGTTAGCACTGGGGAGGAGCAGGAGCATGCAGTCACCAGGATTGAATTCCCTGGGCTGGGCGGGGTGGTTGTAGATGCAGCGTTGTTCAGCCTGGGCCGCCTGTAGGTGCTCCTTCACAATGGGTGTGACTTCATCGATCCATGCCCTCATTCTCCACCAGTGTAAGCTCTCACAGCGTGATGCTGGAAATAGGCTTGGGAGGCAGTGGTAAGGTGCAGAAAAAGTGCTCTTTATTTTTCAAAAGTGAGATTGTGGTGGATGTGTGGATGTGCTCTCGGTGCTGGGTCGGGGCCCTAGGGTGCAAAGTGCAGACTAGGTGACTGGCTCTTGCTTGCTGGAGCATCTCTGGGGCATCCGAGGGAGCCACTGGCTACAGCGTGTAGGTGGCTGTCGTTCCCGCTGTCTGGAAGCACAGGATTCAGGCTTTAGAATAGTCTGTATTGCGAGAGTGAGCTTACTTGCTTGTAAGCTGCAGCATCGCCTTTTTATACTCCCTCTGTGCCTAGTGGAGGGTAGATCATTAGTGCGCTCTAACCAAGCAGAGTCAGTGGGGTCCACCCTTTGGGCACATGCGTGCTGTTGGTCCATAACATTGGTGGTGCTGAAATGCTGTGGCAGAGCGTGGTGAGATGGTAGGTGCTGTCCATGCATCGGAGTGGCATGGCGAGGAGCACTTGTTTGTTTGAAGGTGTGTGCCCCAGGTACATCGCCACAACAGTAACCGGTTTATCCTGATCAGGGTTGCAGTGGATCCGGAGTCTGTCCCGGTAACACTGGGTGCAAGGCAGAAGAATTCACCATGGTTGGGATGCTAGTCCATCTCAGGGCACCAGCCCTAGTTTAATATTATAAAATAATATGAGTAGAAAGATATCTGATATTTAAAGGGCTACAGTCCCTTTTAACTACCTTGGATTGGACTCTTTTTGTCAATTGACAGAGGGAGTAAATGATATAGCTGCAAGCAGTGATGAGAGGTCAAGCACACCAGCTGGGCATAGTTGCCATGGAAACTTCACATCATTTTGTCAAGTGTCTGGCTGTATGCACTCACAGTAAGTTTTATGTCAATTGACCAAAAATTGGTCAAGATATGAACTCACTTTCTGTTTGGTGGCTTCGCTGCTGAATTCTGTAATGGACAACCGGTTTTGAAAATAAAAAATCTGTCTGATAACTTTCATGAGGCTTGGTCCAAACATCATCTGTGCTAAATTTGATGAAGATTGGACAAAATCTGTGGTCTGTGAAAATGTTTTAAACCTTTTGATAAAATCCAATATGGCAGCTGCATTAATTAGGTTGACATGACAAAGCCTCAGCTTTGAAACCTATCAAGCTATTACCAGACACAAGAATTATTTTTTTAAGGCAAACACATCAACAATTATTAGCCAAAACACATTTTTGCATATTGCAGAGCTGCCTAGTGGTCAAATGACAGAAACATTTTTGTGTTTCCTCAAAATTTCCTCAAGTCCATGTACCAAGTTTGGTTTATATACATCTAAGTGTGGCTGAGATATGACCTCACTTCCTGTTTGGCAGCTTTGCCACTGATTTTGATTGGCTAAAATGGGTGAATGCTTTTGCAAATTGAAAAGCCAACAAATTACTTTTGTGTGGCTTGGCCAAAGGATCAGCTGTACCAGATTTTGTGAAGCTTGGCCAAAATTTGTGGCCTGTGAAAGCTTTTTAGAGTTTTTATTAAAAAAAACATTTTGGCAGAAAATCTAATATAGCAGAAATTGATATTATGAGGTTGGATTATGGTTAGAGTTAGGGTTGAACTCAGCTTGAGCCAAGGAATTCAACAGTACCTCATTTCTGAAAATTGGGCATATGATTCAAAAGTTATGTGCATGAATGCACCTCCACATTTGACCCATTGGTGGCGCTACAGCATTCAAGGTGCTGACATCAAGCTTGGTGAAAAGCATCATGGGACAGTTCCCGATCAGTGTGCCAAATTTCAAAACTTTCTACCATACAGTTCTAGGGGCTGCCATAGACACTCTCACCAGAAGAAGAAGAAGAAGAAGAAGAAGAAGAAGAAGAAGAAGAAGAGGAAGAAGAGGAAGAAGAGATTAATAAAAAATGGTAGAAACACAATGGGTGCCTATGCATCTTCCCTGCTTGGCCCCCACTTACACAGATAATCAAGCCAAGGTGTGTGGTTTAGAAGCTAATGGTGGTTTATTGCTATGAACAATTTAAGAAAGGTTCGATTAGAGTTGGTCAAATTAAGTCTCTTGTAGTATCTGAGCCATGCATAAACTCAATGATTTGTAATTCTGTTGTCTAAGCATTGTCAAACATGTGATTAATCAGGTTTTATGTTCAAAGTGTGTCTAAAAAGCACTATTTAGGCAAAGAAAATCACATCAGAATAAGTGACAATCATATACAGTTGTACACTCTGTATCCTGTTGAGAGTTACTCATTACAGTATGCTGCTGTGAACTTTTCTTACTATCTGCAAAATGTGAAATTCAAACATGATGTCTGTCTTTTTGAAATTCAGCCAGAGAAATGTACTCTGGTATGGTCTTCAGTATTCATGAAACCTCTTTGATCTCTCATCTGCTGCTAGAAAATGCATACACCAGACTTCTAATTATGGTCCCATATGCTCAAGTTATGTTTCTTTAGCATAACACATGGCACAGTTAAAGGCACACTTTTTATTGCACAGACTAGAAATGACTTTGTCAAGAGTGCATATATGATTTACTTAAGTGTTTTAACATTTACAGTAGGATATGGGTGTTATTTCCCAACATCACAGTAACACATGGTAGTGACTATATTGACATGTAAAAAGGTCTACCAAAACAACGCAGATTTTATTTTTGCTTGTGAGTTAGTGTTAGTCATTAGTTCCTCAATGGCTCAATGTTCTCTTCCCATTTGTAGTACCCACAGTCTGGCTTTATGCTCGTTGTCATTTCTCTTTCCGTATTTCTTTTTATTTTACTCCCACACAGAGTCTCAGCATTTGATTTGCATAATTCATAACATTATGACGTAAACACCTCTACCTGCTACAGTTTGTATTACAGTTTCTATTTAACTAATCAGCAATGAATTTTTAAAAATCTATATTTCCATAATGTCACATAGTGGTTGAGCGAGCATAGAACAAAGCAGCGTCACACAGTATAAATCACATAAACATCCTCAAAAGGTTACAAAGTCCCTAGTTTGATACCTCATTTATTGCCTGGAAGCAGTGTATAACTCAGTATTGGCTATAATTCAAAGTGAAACAGAGCAAAGAAGGAATTTCTTTTGATCTATATATGAACTTTAGCCAATAATGGTGAAGATTTATAATATTTTTATTGTTCAGATTTAGAAGTTAAAATGATGAATACTCAATAACACATGTTAATAATTCATAACTCATGATATTCTTGCTGCAGGCAAATGTGGCCCAAATCTATTTTTTGACAGAGTACACAGTAAAAACCACATGTGCACAGCAAAAACAACAAGCAATTAGGCATTTTCAAGTCTGATATGCAGTATTGAAATCTGAATCATGGCTAGCCTTCAGTTTAAAGACATATCTATCTCAAATTTGAGCATAATTTGAATTTGTCCTTTTTTGCAGAAAGTCACTGACATTTCAGAGTTGCCCTTCACATTCAGAACACATCCATGCTACAGTTTGACATCCAGATAGGCCAGGTCTTTTCAAAGTAACTACTATGACTTTGCAGAAAGCCATCATTAAAATCTTGGCACTGTTTCACCCGTTTGCCCTCGTAGTAATTTTTCTGCATTTGCTACACATTAGCTCAGTGTGAAAAACAACTTTGGTTCCTGGTGTTGCTTTTTTTCTGTTTAATTATTTACTTTGGTGTCTTGGAATAGGTTACATTACACTAATCTGAACTATCTAACAAAAGCACTGGATTTGTGTAGTAAGTAGAATTGAAACTCCTTAGCCTTGCACAGGCTTGTAAGCTCTGTCGCAAATAGGCTTGCATGCATTTGACCTCATCCGCACCGCTGGGGTATGACGTCAGACAGAGGCTTGTATTAAGCTGCGTGAAGCCGCTCCAAAATACACTCACTCACTCCCCTCCTGTCCCCCCGCTCTCTCTCCCCTCCCCCCTCTCTCTCTCACACACACACACACACACACACACACACACACACACAGCGCGCGCGCCATCATCTCCATCTGTTGTTGCTCAAAATCTGAAACAGTGCGAATTGGATGCGGGCGCGAGACAGTACGCGTGAGAGAACAGATACTTCCGCTGTCTTTGTAGCTGGACTGGATTGATGTCCATGGATCGGTCGCAGGGTATGGTGGTGGTTGGGTGGATCTGAACCGTTCCTGTCGATCTTAGCCGACATGCACCGAGTCTCTGCCGACACCGGCCCGGCTTTATCATGCTGTTCAGACTCTTTGCGAGGTAAGCGCGAGCAGCAAGGATTCTTTTAGGCGCTAAGCCTAGCTGTGAGTGTGAGTGATTTCTGAGAGCGCCTGTGGCTACCATACCATTGTTGGAGACGATGTAGCTTCGAGACAAGCAAAAGGAATAGCATTCATGTCAAAACAAAGGCTGTTCCGTCTCCCTGATCATCGCACACACGTTTCTTTCAGTGTCTCTTAATGCATTGAATGTATTATGAATATAACATGCAGTTTTCAGCCATTGCTGCTGCTTTGTGCATGAGATTACAGGATAAAGAGACGTTTGTTTTGTCCATTCTTTAGCGAAACGGAGCCCAGTTCTCCACACAATCCTCTCCTTGTGTGTTTTTTTTTTTTATACACTGAAATACTATTTGTAACATTACGCAAGACAGGCAAAATTATTTGTGTGCACTTGGCTAAAAAGTCATAAGACTCTCAGCATAGTCGATTAGTCAGTTTAGGCTGACCGTGTTTAATGGTCTGTCTCTTCATTTGGCTTTGCACAGACATTTTGGAAGAAAGGGGAAAAAGGAGCATTCTCCACCCCCACATACACATCATTCCTCCTAGTCCTCCTCTACCTGAGCAGGCACTCTGTTCATGACATGGACCATTTTCAAAGTCTGCTGAAACATTATTCCTGGAAAGTATGTTTTTAGGCAATACACAAAGTGTTCATGTGTTGAGATCATTTGGCTTGATGTAAGATCATTGTTGCAATCATATCTCTTAATGTAGAACATGAATCTGCTTAAGCTTAACTCGCTGTATCACATTTATTCCAGTAGCAATTCACACAAACATGTACAATAATCTTCAGTGATGCATGACTTTGTTTATAGTAGTAGCCAAGCATGGGTTTTGTCTTTCTGGATCATAAACCTTGATAATTTCCTGGATCTGAAAGGCCCCCTGAATTGGGGGTTTCTTAACATTTCCTGTATCTGTTTGTATACACACAAAGCAGTGTGGCACCACACAATAGGCTATTGTGTACACACACACACACACACACACACACACACACACACACACACACGCACGCTCACTCGCTCTCACTTGCTACATTGTAATTTCCTTGCATGTGGCTGAGTGCAGCCTGTTTGGTATTTCTAAATTCCCAAAATA
Source organism: Gogo arcuatus (assembly GCA_028570945.1). Taxonomy (NCBI): domain Eukaryota; kingdom Metazoa; phylum Chordata; class Actinopteri; order Siluriformes; family Anchariidae; genus Gogo; species Gogo arcuatus. The sequence continues at coordinate 13,185,962 of JAOTRR010000047.1, read as the reverse complement.
ATTCTGCACTTTTACGTAAATATAATTATCACCATTCCATTGTCACCATCATAGGCACAAGATCCTGAACCACCCAGTTACTAAAAACAAGGGTGCTGTTGATTTATAACAGACATTACATTACTTATGTAAAATCTACCCACATTCTGGAGATAGTGCTTTTAACTTGATAGTTGCGTGATGGCCTGCACTGTTAATGTAATGTAAAAAAGTGCAAAATAAATAAATAAACAAACACGAATTTCTCAGTGATTTACAGGCAAAATATTTGTGTGTCTAGTCCTGCACCAGAGGAGTTACCAAAGAGCGGTGACGCTCTTGGAAACAAAGCTTATCAACAACATATAATTCCATGACATTTCCTGTTTTTAATGCTTCGCATATCATAATATTGTGTTCTTAATGTTGTTTGTATTCACAGATTATCTTCCATTTACCTCTGCAATTTGGTTATTGATTTTCTGTACTTTTCATATTTTTTAGTGTTATTCAATTTTTGTCTGTCTTAGTTCAGTGCCAGACCTTTAGGCTGTGATCAACAAGACACATTAGTCCACCAACATAATGTACATTTGCTATAAAAAGTAATTATAGTAATGCATTTACTTTTAATGGTAGTTTTTGTAATTTTCACTTCCAGTGTATATTTTCATTTCAGTTTAAGACTGTTTGTTTGTTTGTTTGTTTGTTTTTCACTTTAATATTCTTAGTCTATGTTTCTTATATTAATCCACTTTTGTTTGTCTCCATTTATCGTCATTCTCATTTTCTTCTGTTGGGTGAACACCTCATTGCTCTGCTCTTACATCATCTACCATGACAAATTATTCTAAATATTAATTTCTCTTTTTTGTGCTAGGAGAATGCGCTGGCTGGGTTGCTATCGGCTGGGACCCATGTGGAAAGCGCTCCTGGTGTTTGTGGTCATTGCCTTTGCAGGCCAACTCCTGGGGATCCTCTTCAATAAAAGGTCAGAAGGTGGCCTGGTCCCCTTCAGCATTTAACATCATGACATTTTTCCTTGTTCATTACCTTTTCTGATCAAAGAAGGCTGTTTGTAGTGTATAGTTATTCATGAAGGCTGTTCCTATAATTACCTGTGGAGCAGTTTTTACACTCCTCACACCATACAGTGGACACACGAAGACAGCATTTTTGAAATATCTTTTTCTAGTAGTAGTCAGAGGTATGTCAAAAAAGTATATCACAGTATAGTTTAAAATTATGCTGGTATCAGTATATCTGTGATATGATGTTCATTTTTTTGTATTCTTTGGTTCAAATGAAAACCAAAATACTAGTGCATCTCAAAATATTGTAATATCGTGAAAAAGTTAATTTTTTTGTAATTTAATTCAAAAAGGTAAACTTTCGTATATTCTATATTCATTACACGTAAAGT
>JAOTRR010000047.1:13168928-13182706 GCA_028570945.1 Gogo arcuatus | reverse complement strand
GAGAAACTGATAATTTTGCAGTGGTCTCTTAATTTTTTCCAGAGCTGTGTATATAATATATACACGCACGTCCAAATCTATGACCTTTACATATAATTTTAATGGTTACAGTGGTTACAAATAATTGTATTATACACTGTACAAAGCAAACAAACACTTTGTTTGCTTTGCTTTCCATTCATGGTTTCAGTAGGGACATTAGACAAGCTATTTGTAAAAGGATTATAGAGAAAAATGTGGTGTGATATTTCTCACTGTTCACAGCATTTAATGCTGTATAAGACTTATTTTCCTGTTGTTTTTTTCATTTAATGATATTTACCAGTTCATAATAGGCAATAGGTTGACAAAGTTTTGTTTGTTTGTTTGGAGGGGATGAACATTCTCAAAAACTCAGGAGTGGGGCTCATGGGGGGGAAAAAGGTCTGAAAAGTCTGAGCTAATATGTAAATATATGCAAATGTGTAAATTACAGTAAATAAGTATATACAGTGCATTAACTATAAGTCAAGTATAAATAAAATGAGTAATTGTAAATGTAATTCCCCCCCATTTCACGAGTCTGGTGTTGTCACTGTTCTTTTTCTTTCTTCTCTCTTAGCATTCTCACCTTTTCCAGAACTTTCTTTCTTTCTTTTACTGTAAGCTGCAGTTAAAGCATTACTAAATAATCAAATGAATTTTTTTATTTTTGGTGGGCTGTTAGTGCACTAAACATTTAATCAAGCTTGTAGATATTTAGTAACTTGCTTGTTTGATTGTAGCTACAGTATCACTCAAACTGATCACATTTACTTTAGGAAGTCATGGACCTTGGGAAGCTTGACCTGCTTCTTTCTCCTTGGGTTTGTTTAGTTTGTTTTCCTGTTATTACCTTGCTTTTATTTATTCCCTTTCACTTTACTGTGATGAAACAGTGGCTTCTTTGTCTCTCTCTTCTCTTTTGCAGTGACATTTCCTAGTCTTTGTCAGATAGGCTACAGGGAACTTCCTTCTCAGGCTTCATGTGCACTTAAGTAGTGCCATATACGACTGCACATCAATGAAACCCTTTTTTTTTTTTTTTTTGGCAGAAATATCACTAGGCAATTGTCCTTCCTGCTGAAACACCCCATACCACTATCACCATCACTTTGACACATCAGCAAGTAATATTACTATGAGAAACACCCAAGTTCTTCTCACAGTACTAACCATCACCAAGAAAACTATTCTGAGAAATTGGAAATTAAAGAATATACCTACATAAATCAGTAACCCCCTAACTATATACATATAACAAGAACAACTAATCATAGCAATACTGGACTTCTACAGTCATGCCAATAATCACAACCACACCACACATCTGTAGACCTTCATTGAAGTATTCATTCACACGTATATAAATGGCATGCACACAAACCAAATGATTGTAGGTTGGTTGTAAATTGTTAGTTATTACTATCAATGTAACTATTACTTTGCCATCATCATCAAGTCAATTTTATCATTTGTGCAGTATGTTGAGATATAGTCAAGTCCATAAATATTTGGACACTGACAAAGTTATTATTTTTTCAACGTCTGTCAGTATATAGCAGTTGAAATTAAATAATGAATACAACTAAAGAAATCAAGTCTAGACCTTGAAAGTGAAGTAATGTTGGAATAACACACACATGGCTATGGAACAGCTGAGCAGCAAAATGTCCAATTACTTTTGGTCTCTTAAAAAATAGGAGGAACCACATAAAATATGCTACACTGTTCACCCACTGTGAACCCACTTCACTGTGATTTGGATGTGGAACGCTCAAATTAAATCTCAAAGTCTGCACTTTGAGTTCATATTCATTATTTAATTTCAACTCCAATACACTGTTGTAGGCAGCTAAAATAACAGTAACTTATATTGGATCTGACTTTATGTACATTGAAATGCTTATGGTGAGGCTCAGGGAAATTGCTTATGTGTAACAGAATATACAAAAACACACAAACAAGTGCTTGCAATAGAATAAAATAAATACTATAGGAATACAATAAAATATACAATGTATAAGAACATTTTTGGTGCACACAAGGCAAAGTATTGCACTGTGCTAAATTAGTTGTAAAGCAACGAAGTGCAAAGTGACCAAGGGGCAATGGAAAATGTATGTAAAGTGACTCGGTGACAATGAGAATGGAAATAAACTGACATATAGGCAATTTACCTGAAAGCTTTTAGGTAAAACTATTCTTTAGCCTGTTTGTCCATGAATGATTATTCCAGTAATGTGCACTAAATGGCAGTCTGGAAAACAGGTTGTGTACTGGATGAGGTCTGCTTTCCTTAGGCGTTGTGTCTGGTAGATGTCTTCTATGTCTGGCTGGGAGTCTATTGCCTGTAATGAGTTCTGCTATTCTCAGCACTCTCTGGAGAGCCTTATGGTTGTGGGTGGAGCAACTGCCATACCACATAGTGACGCACCCAGTGAAGATGATTTCTGTGGTACAGAGGTAGAAGTTGGCAAGGATGTTAGGGTCCAGTCCAAACTTCTTGTGTTTTTGCAAGAAATGGTGTCCCTTGTGGCAGAACTTAATCATTAGGGAGACCAAGTAAAGTCAGTGATGTGAACACCAAAGTTCTTGACTTTTCCCATGATGGCTCCATTAGGCGCTTTCGGACGGGAGGAACTTCATAGTTCTTAGAACTGTTGGAGGAAGTACCCCCTATTTTGTCTGTCTGCACTGCAGGAACGAGGACTATTATAGTTCTTAGAATGCTGTTTTGATTTATTATTATTATTTTTTTAAAGCTCTTACTTCAGGGAAGGTACTCTCGCAGCACAAGAGGAACCATGAGTGATGTAAATGTTCACTGATTGGTTGAACACACGAGCCAATGCAGCACTGGCAATCACAAATATTTTTAAAAATGGTAAAACGTTGGCCGTGTAAACAACGTTAGCATTAAAAAATGCAAAAAAAACCCCCAACCCCACAGACAAATGGGCCAACAATGACGTCCAGGCTTTATACAGGCTTTTTTCTAGTGTATATATGACAGAGGAAATACCACATGATTTAAGTGAAATATAAAAATCTTAATTAATCCAAATATACTCGTCCATGTTTTTTTAGCGATCATGTAAGAAAACCCCGTTATAAAATAATAATCTACACTAATCATATTTTAAGCAATCACCAACTATTTTCCATCATGAATTCACTCTTTATAATGTAAAATAAAGAATTTACTGTCAGCATGTAACACTTCCTTGTCTCCCCGTTCAACGGCGCAGTGAAACGGTCTGTTTCCACAGAAACGTGACCGAAACACGACACACGAAAATGGGCAAGATTGAATCCTAATGTTGCTAGTTTTCCTGTTTGCACAGCAACACAAGAACATTGGTGGACAAGATGCACATTCATATGAAAACAAACAACAAACTAGTGACGTTGCTATACCAACTGGCCAGCTTTTGTTACTTCAGCATTCCTACTGGCGGTGTGAATGCAAACAGAAAAAAAGCCCTTGAAGGTATGTAGTTCTTGGGGGAGCTCCCCAGTGGGTAGTTCCTGTCAATGAGTCCCTAGAACTGTTTGGTCTGAAAGTGGCTATTGATGCATGTTGTTGTCATGGCACAATTATGAGAGTAGACATGTAACAATATATTGTGCAATGATAGATCGTGATACAAATGTATGATGATTCGAAAAAATTAATCACAATTATTATCAAGCTGTGTAATCTGAGTTTTTTCCTAGCTGTAATTGCATTGTTTAGACAGCAGAGGGTGTAATATATAAAAATAAATGTTGCATTTTGTGGTCATAACATTTTCCTCATTTAATATAAAAAAAAAAATATTGTGGAAAAATCGAATTGTGAACCTAATATTGTGAATTGAATTGAATCGAATCGTAAATTGGGTGAATCATTACATGCCTATGATTGAGCACTGAGCTACTCTCTGTAGGCAGTCACATCTCCATTTGTGCTGAGGCCCAGGATGGCTGTATCATTAGCAAAGTGAAAAATGATGTTGTTGCTGTATTTGGCAATACAGTCAAGCATGAACAGGAGTACAGGAGGGGACTGAGTACACATCCCTGGGGGCACCTGTGTTCTAGAGATTCAACAGTTGGGGTCTGCATGTTCATGGTCCAGAAGTCCATGATCCAATTGCCCATAGGGTTATTCAACCCCAGAACATCAGGCTTCATAGTTAGTTTGGTGGGAGCTGTTGGTGTTATGTGGTGTTAAATGCTAATCTGTAATCACTAAATAACATTCTCACATAAGTGTTAATTTTCTCTAGATGTGTGAGAGTGGTGTACCAGGGCATCACTAGAGCAATAGCATCATCCATAGATCTGTTGGAGCAGAGGTCCATGGTGGCAATAGGGATGTGTAGATGTGGATTGTAACTAGCTGCTTGAGGTGTTTCATGATATTGGAGGTCAGTGCAACAGGATGGTAGTGATTTAAGCAGGAGACAACTCGGTATCTTGGTTATTGAGCCGATGGTGGCACAGTGCCCTTGAAGCATAGTGGGATGGTTGTATCTGGCCTTCTTGGAGGCCACCAGGTTCTCAGTTGTAAGCAGTAGTTCATGCTTTCAGCTTGGCATAGAGACTCAACATTTGATTTTTGGAACAACATCTTCAGTGCAGTTACTGATGTATTCTGACAGAATCTGTATAGTCATTAATGCCCCTGGCTGCTGCATTTCAACATCTGCCATTCTGTAGTTTCAAAGCAAGCCTGGAGTTTGCTGATAGTATCTTCATTCTGTTGAGAAACTGTTTGGGGAAACTAGTTTGTCCTGTTTGAGTCTCTGTAGGCAGGAAGGATGGTGATTGGCCTTTCCAAAGGAGGAAAGGCTTTGTAACTGTCCTTAAATGCAAAGTAACAATGGCCAAGATTCTGGGCACCACGTGTGTGGAAATGACTGTGCTGGATGAATCTATAATTGTATTTGTATATGTAATACCATATTTCTTTCTTTTGTTCCTTTATTTATCTTGTGTCTTACATCTGCCACCTCTCAGTTTTTGTTTTCTTATTGCTGATTTGTATCAGTCTGTAGTCTCCCCCTTTTCTGGATCTACCTGTTTGAAGCATCTAATAACACTAACAAAGTCTCAATGGTCATCCAAAGAGTGGCGGTGGTAGTTACATGGGGGAATGTCAGTAAAACCCATTTTACTTATTTACACCACCATGCTATTTCTCTATTATCTCTTATTATCTGATATCTGACTACACACATATCCCTTTGTCATTGTTTGTCTCTTGTACTGTTAGCTGGGTGCAGCCGGAGCGGCCTCGCTCTCTGATCTCTCTTTCTGAGAATGGTCAAGGGCCTCCTCTGGGCTCCTGCAGGCCCCAAACACACATCATGTTCCTGAAGACCCACAAGACAGCTAGCAGCACCGTTCTCAACATGCTCTACCGCTTTGGTGAGGAACGGGGCCTGCGTTTCGCCCTCCCAATGGGTTACCAGTTTGGCTATCCACTCCCCTTCATAGCCCAGAGGGTCAAAGGGTACAGGGGTCCCCATGTAGCCGAGTTTGACATCATGGGAAACCACATGCGCTTTTACAAGCCAGAGGTATGGGAATAAATGTTATTAACTATGTTTTGACGTCAGTGTATTTATGTCATGCAGCAATACTGCATTAAGCAGTGTGTCCTCTGAATGAGAGTGGTTTTTAGCATTGAAGCAATACTTGGACCTGGCTTGTAACAAAACTTTGCAACTCATTACTCTCAACTATACCCCTTTCCCACTCACAGTGAAAACCGTATTTTTTACGTTATTATGCTGTAATGGTGTCCTGTGGAAATGGGAGTAAAACAGCAAAGTTGAAACGTTAATCTACCCTGGTGACCTAGTAACATTTATGGAAATCTTTTGTTATGGCTCCAGTGGGAATCGGAACCATCAGATTTACGTGTTGTGACTGGTCGTGACCTGGCTGGTGGTGACGTAACGATGACGTAGTGATATTGCGATGACACTACTCATACTGCCTCAATGTAAAGCAACTGGTGACAATCTCAAAACGACAAGCAAAGAAAACATCGTCAGATGCAGCGGGACTGTGGTATCCAGGGGGGGATACGTTCCAAGCTCTAACATGGATAGCTGAAACCATGGAGAGGAGCAAACCATATATAACGCTTATTTTTTCATGTACATACATACCTACAGTAAGATAACGTTTGATTTATAAACTACACACAATGACATCAACAACAGTAACTAATAATAAAATAAAACAGTTATAACAATATTCTGTAATAAGTTATGTGAATATGCTCTCTCTCTCTCTCTCTCTCTCTCTCTCATATGAACAGGATTCCAACATTTCCACTTAATATTTTTATCATGGATGAGGCACAGAGATAGATGCAAATTCAGACACCTTTTATTTATACAGGATAAAGCAACAAAAAACAGGAGGCATGGAAACATGAGAGTATAAGTGAGGAACACAACAACATCAGCATGGAAAATAAAAACAAACGCAAGACAAACTAACAGAAGCCGGGGTTTAAATAAGGCGAGTAGTAAGTGAAAGCAGGTGTCCGTGGTTATGTGGGAGCTGTAGTTTGAGGGGTCCTGCTTGTATACTTGAGAATTAGCGGATACAGCGGTCCCACTGTATAAGCAAAAATGTTATAAATAGCCTTTGCTTGTATAAAACAAATGTTCAGAAACAGGAAGACAACTAATCTTAACAGAGACGGATGTGGCTTGACTCGTGCCATATTGCTAACTAGCTAATGTCTCAGTTTTGGCTTTTCACAGCAATGGACTTGCTGCCTCGTGAATTATACATCATATCCAATCTCGCATGGGTTGCGCTCCGTAGCATTCCGTTAAATACAGTCAAGTGGGAATACACGATATTCGTCACTTTTCCGTTATCGAAAACTGAGTACGAATTAATTTTTAAAAAAAATCTTTTCTGTGTTGTTTTTACCTCATACAATAATGGATTTCATGTGTATATATAGTACTTAAAAGTGTGTAGATTTACATAACTGCAGGGGAACCACTGACCTGCACAGTTTGCAGTTTTCCCAACATCCTTCCCACCCAGTACAGTTCAATAGAGTGAAGGGCTTAAAGATTAGCTAATGTGTTGAGAGGATAGGAAACCTCAAACTCTACAGGGCAGTGGCTCTCCATGAATAGAGCTGTGAACCAGTTTATTATTGCATACATGCACAGTACACATTATTCGAAATATGAAATATTAAATGTGATGTTTATTCTCTGTCCACAGGTGGAAAAAGTCATGCCTGCAAACACTTTCTATTTCTCCATTTTACGAGACCCTGTGGCATTAGCCGAGTCCTCCTATGCCTATTACAAAAATGTTGCCCCTGCCTTCCGACGTTCAAAGGGACTAGGTGACTTTGCAGATAACCCGAACAAATACTATGATCCTCGACTGCGCAACAACCACTATGCCCGCAACCTGCTGTGGTTTGACTTTGGTCTTGATCACAACACTAACTACTCCTTGGCTCTTGCAAAGCGTGGTGAAGCAGCAATACGACACAACTTTAAACTTATCCTTTTGTCTGAGTACTTTGACCAGTCTATGGTGCTGCTCCGACATGCTCTCTGCTGGCCTCTAGACGCTGTTGTGTCCTTTTAGTCTGAATGCCAGACAGCAGATATCCAAGAGCAGGTCAGGCTGGGTGGGGAAGGCAGCTGCTCCAGCATCTTTGCAACTGACAGAAGAGCAGCGTCAGAAGCTGCGTGAGTGGAATGCCCTGGACTGGCACCTGTACCAAGCCTTTAACAGCACTTTCTGGGACGAGGTGGAGAAATTCGGCCGAGCAAGCATGGACACCGAGGTAACCTTATTGAGGAGCAGACGTGAGGTTCTAGCCCGCGTGTGTCTGCGCGATGGAGGCCGGCCGGTTGAAGCTAGCCGCATTCGGGACAGGGCCATTCGTCCCTTCCAGAGTGGCCTGGTGAAGATTTTGGGGTACGAGTTGCAGCCAGGTCTGGACAATGCCACAAGGCAAGCTTGTCTGCGTATGATTAGGCCAGAGATCCAATACAAGGATCTGTTGGACCTTCGACAGTTTCCGCGTGCCCAGCAACTTCCAGGAGCGGCAGTGGCTGCAAATGGGCTTGCTGTTAAGAAGCGATTGTCACCTTATAGGACTGGACAGCATGCTGGAGAGTCATTAGAGAGGGATTGGGATGGAACCATACTGGTCCGTAATCAATCCCAAGAACATGTGGACATTAAGGAAAAGCTGAGATAGTGAGTGAAATAGCAACACTTGTTTTCCTGATTTATGGCTCCACTGGGCCTCTACACTGCACTATTCAGAGTCAGAGTTAGACCCTGACTTGTAATACTTGCTCAGCTTCTGAACTCCTCTTCATCTTACCCTTTTTAGGTATCATGCATTAAATCATGTGACTAGGATGTCAGCGTGTAAGAGCACTGTATTGAGGTATGCAGTGGTACAAATACAATGCAGATGGGCCCCAGTATACAGCAAGGGGAATGATGCATGCTGGGTGATGTATGATGCAGCTCATTTACATCATGGTGCATGGTGTCCGATTCTTCTGCTGCTTTACTTGAGCTGTGGTGGTACAAAAGCATTTTGAATGCTACCCTTTGTCTCTCACTCCCACAAACACACTTTGTTTCATTTCATGCTCCCTCCCACACACAGACAATTTGGCATTGAGCCACATAGCACTTTTCAGATTGACAGTGCTTCTGTGCCTAGTGACAATGCTGAAACAGAACATAAAGCCATCGACTGGAGTACAAATACCACTAAAGCAGAATCATAGTTCCCTTACTGTCTGGCACAAATCTCAGAAATAAATGCAATGAAAATCACTGACATTGGTTTGGGTGTCAGCACTTGATTTATGATCAGTACATCAGAGTAGCAGTCAGCTTTGTAGTGCAGGACTGCAGGAGGAAGACACACTGTCTGGAACACTACAGCCCTTTTTCTGCATTGGTTACCATAACAGGGCTTGTCATGGCCAAGGCATTGTATCATGGCGCATATTATATAAGCTACATAAAATGTCTCCAGTTGATGACACTGAAATAATTTAGCATAAATTAAATGTGTTAAATTGGCTGTTTTTGGTCCATCAGATGGAGTAGGCTATTCCACTCACTCTAATCTACCTCTTGGCTCCTGTCAGAGGTTTTTTTTTTAAATTTTTTTTTTTTTAAATCTTATTTATGTTGCAGTTTTAATACATGTCTAAAATGGTATTTATTTGTCTTTCCAGATGACTTTGAAATAGAATCATTAGTAAAGACTTGGTGTACTTAAACATTAGTGTAGTATAACCAGTAATGTCAGTTCTGCCTTTCAGTGATTTTATTTTATTTTATTTATTTATTTATTTATTTTTTTAATGACAGTGAACCAATACCACTTAATAGACTTGATGTAGATAGATTTGTGCATGATTATGCTGAGGTTTTCTAGTGAACTTGGAGTGACCGAGATGAATACTTTGCAGATGGTGAATGTTAACTGAATACAAGAACCTAGAACGTCCGTAAAAATAATCCAATGCATATTTGTTCAAATCTAAAATTTAGTGATCTTTGCCTTACTATATGAAACAAATTGGAACAGGGCTTAATTTAGTGCTTGTTGTATTCATGTTTTCCTTCTAAAAACAAATCTTAATATATGTAATGTATTTATAGTTTTCTGAAAATGCAAGTGTCTCAGTCTTGTGGTATGTAGAATGATAGTATGTAAATTTACAATATGAATTTGACTGAAATGCACCGTAAAGCTTGATAAAACTGAACATATTAACGGGTTGTTCAGCATCCATGTTTAAATTTATAAGTTTATAATTTATCAGTTCAAGCATAATTATTAAAGCAGAACACTCCATGTGTAGTCATTATAATTATAGTTAGTGATATGTAGTGTGTTAAAATACTTTGTGCATGTTTCTAAATAGCATTCACTGACACGTGTTTAATAGGAATCTAGATTCATCTCTGTTATTGTCACACTACATCTTGATTTTGTATTTTGCTACTTTTCTATAACAAATCCTCTTGAGCCAAGGGCAATATCTATAGGGGAATGTTGGAATCGGAGAAAATCAAAACAAAACCATTTCTAATATCAAATCTGTTTGTTATAGAAATAATTTTTCCCCATATTCTAAATCAATATTTAGAGCTAATGTTTTGTAAAAGATGGCAAATAGTAGGGGGGATTGAAAGTGTGTGCCAACCTATACAGACATGCCAGCATATTGCACGATGGAAATGAAGCTGAGCACTAATTAAGACTCCTTGGTCTCAACCAAAGCTTTGCATCTTTATATTCACAGGGTTTGTACTGTATAGGGGCTGCCATTTGTCAACCAGTAAATACAGAAGTACCTAACAGACTTGGGGATTGTAAGAAAGCAATATGATTTGATTTAGATGTGTTGTAGCCTTTTTATCAGCTCTCGCTGAAATTCTTTTTTTTTTTTTTAGGATAAGACTATAGGAAGCCTTCAGCTCATTTTGCCTGCATCTGGAATATTGGTTCTGTACTGACATGATAGCATTCCAAAAAAGAGAGAGAGAAATGGCATTGTATACAAAACTGCCTTTATTACTGGTCTGCTGGTGTTTCTATTATTCCATCTACACCTGGTATTAGATTGCTGCTCTGTCTTAATTCATCTCAAGAGTAGATATCTTACAGTCAAAGATGGTACCCATAAGAAAACTTGAATTTACATTTACATCTCTGATGCTATTTCAGTTAAAGGTACGCCAAAGAGTTGCCGATATACTTTTTAAGTTATGAAATACAGAACCTGTGACTGTGAAAATGAAAATCCTAAGCTATAATTTTTTTTTTTTTTTAAATACTGTTGCTATTATATCTGACAAAACTACCCCCTATGGCACAGGAAGTTACAGTCATTAGAGATTGGATGCAGCTGACACCAAACAGATTCTTAACAGGGAGATTTCTAAGAAATATGAAGCAAGAAAACTTTGCTGACCCAGCAATCTTTCCTCAGTACCAGAATCTTATGTCTATATTGCAAATTCAATGTGATGCTGACACTCGGTCCTGTTTTACATTATAGTAAATTTACAGTACAGTAAATATTCCATTTGAACCTTAGTAATTTGTGTATTATATTTATTCTATTTCATTTTGTTACTTGAATACTGAGGTTTGGTTAGAAATAACTTTTCAAAATACCTTTGTAAGTATCTTGTCTTGGATCTATAGGTTTACTTATGTAGATTAATTGGGGGAAAAGGTTGAATGGAATAAAAATAAAACTTTGGACAACAGAAACAACTGTTGTTGTTTTTTTTGTATTGAACATGCCAAGTATTTTCAAATTTGTTCAGTAGCCTACACCAGAGACTCTCAAACTGTTTGCATCCAGTGGCCCTTTAACTATAAAATAAATGCCAAGGATACACTCTGTACAGATTTAAATGTGTACACATTTATTTTGTCTATTTTATAGAGTCATAGCACTTTATTTTACTAAATTCTACACTGACAGAACACAGTAAGAAAAAAATCAGTTTACATTATTTTATAGGCCTACTTGTTTAAGTAATTGCGGATTTAATTAAACCCATTCTGTTCATGTGACCAAGCAAACTGATAACTAACAGAACTCGATAAGAAATATAATAAGTTTGATATTTTTGGGTTGTGTGTTCCCTCACTGTAACTAAACTAAATAAGAATCATGAACCCCCTGGCTATGTATCACAGACCCCACTTTGAGAAAAATGGATGTGACATTTTATGCCATGAACAGGAATTAAGTTCACTGACATGACACAGATCATTGAACAGCACATGAACACAAAACACAGTTTGAACTTGTCTGTCAAGACTGATGCTTTGCATAACAACAGAGGCTTGCAGAGAGTCTCACTGTTTACTAAGAGAATGTCAATACTGAATTATTATTGGATATCAGCATCTCCTGCTGAAAAATCCGGCTTAGCCTGAGCAGCTACCAGCTGCCAAAACACAGGTCAGGGTGCTAAAAACAGCCACTGAACACCATCTTTGCCAGCTGGTAAGTGCTGGCAGATGGAAACAGTTTCAGAATTACAGTTACTAGTGCAATATCATAGACGTTAATTTCAAGGAAATAACACGAGTAAAACAAGTAGGAAAAACTCAAAACCTTTTTTACAAAAAAAACCACACCATTTCCTCCACAATTTGGTCACCTGTCAAATTTCCACCACCAGCCAGCTTTTCCCTTACCAACTGGGGAGGGTGAAAGCTAAAACATAACATTCATTCATCTGCTATACCACTTATCCATTGTAAGAGGTGGGGTACACCCTGACAGGTTACCAATCTATCACACAGACATCCATTCACACTCATATATGGGCAGTTCAGAGTAGCCAGTTGACCTAATCTGCATTTCTTTGGACTGTGGGAGGAAACCCATGCAAACTCCACACAGAAAGGCCCTGGTTGACAGGCAGGTTCAAACCCAGAACCTGCTTGCTGTGAGGCAACAGTGCTAACCACCACTCCACCCTAAACTTAACATGCCTTATTATTTGATAAGGAGTGTTAAGTTTTAGGGTGGTGCAGTGGTTACTATGGTAGAGATGGTCTACCATATTAACCAGCTCATCCAGTGTTTTGGCATTTGATCAGAATGAACTTGATTTTCAGCAGGGTTGGAAAAAGTGGTATGAAAAAGGATTAGATGGGTGCATATCTAGTAATAATTGGAGGTTGTATTTTTTATTTTTATATTTTTCCAAGAGAAAACAGTATTTTGTTAGCATTAAAGTTCATGTCAGCTCTTGTGCGTTAGCATAGAACTGTCTCAGGATTGTTTCTCGATAATCTACTGCTCATGCCTAGTTGTATTTCAGCTCCTTAACTGTACTAAATTGTGATTCGATTAATAGGTCTGCAAGCCAGTTTGAAGGTACCGCAGAAGCAGCGACATGGCGCAAAATAGGATGTATTTTAATTGTATTTATTGCGGATAATTGTAATGTAAACAGACCTACACGAGAGACGAATCAGGGCGAGGATTTATGTCTGGGGAGAGGATGTTTTCTCCCTGCTAGTTAAACAGGCAACCCGAATCTATTAGCCTAGCTAGCTAGTTTTCTGCTTTCGCGGTGATAACACCCCAGTCATGGTTTTAATGATGGAATCGCAGTGTGAGTATTTTATGTATTTCCCCGCCGTGCCCATTTCCGATCTGTCAGACCCGGCCCGGTACCGCACCCTCCCGCGCCGCAGCCATCTGTACCTGGGGGAGACTGTGCGCTTCCTGCTGGTGCTGCGCGCGCAGAGCGGCTCGGGCTCCGGGTGCAGTGAGGACCGTGCGGGCCGCGGCTGGCGGGAACTGGCGGCGTCTCTGCGCGCTCTCGCCAGCGTGTGTCCGGGTGAGAGTAGGGCCCGGGGGAGGGAGTGTTCCGGGGAAGATGGAGCCGAGGAGGAGAGTGATGAAGATGATGGAGCGGCGAGCTGCTCAGCCAGAGGAGCCACGATATACAGGGGATTCAGGGAGTGTAAGCCGCTTCTCATCCACAACAACCCTGGTAACGGCACCAGGGAGTTCCGCAGAGCTCCTGTGCAGGTGGGTCACCTTTATAGACAACTTATTTATTTATTAGATGATCCAGCGTCATCATTTGTGTGTGTGTGTGTGTGTGTGTGTGTGTGTGTGTGTGTGTGTCATATACAGCTCTGGAAAAAATTAAGAGACCACTGCAAAATTATCAGTTTCTCT
>JAOTRR010000047.1:12905869-12917270 GCA_028570945.1 Gogo arcuatus | reverse complement strand
CCGGATGTAGTTCGTATGAAAAATACGAGTGGCGTATTTCTCAGTAAAACACTCGGGTCTATATAATAAATATTCATATCTAGCCTTGCAACCATTTATAAGCATTTATACAGCAGAGACATTTCATTTCTTTTTGTGAGCCCAAAAGTACATGGAAATATAATTTATTTACATTTTAATCATTTACATGTCACAGCACTCACTGACACTGAACGAAATACCCAAGGCCAGTATTGGGATAAACGTGTCCTCATGTAGTTATATTTTGGTCCCAGCAGCTGGTAATATCATGGCAAGTAATATGGGAAAAAGACTGACCATATTTAATATAATATTACTGAATCACATGAATCAAATATTATAATTGCTATCTGATAACAATTACACTATTAGATTATCAATTGAGAAATTTCTTTTTCCCCCACTTTTTATATTAGCACACAAGGAAATAAATGAATACATAACAATTTTAAGAGATTTTCCCCAGTACATATGACTCTACATCCACACAAGTCATACTACTAACATTCAACATAACACATTGTACATATTTCTTATTATATTTTGTCTCAAGGTAAGTCAGTGAATATATTGTTTTCTGCCTTGAGTTCATTGTTTTTATGGTTCACTGCTTCTTCCACTACCTCCTCCTCATTCCCTCCTTTTCCCAGCATCCGTAAAGGCCAAAGGAGCCCATGTTGGGAAGGTGGTGGTTTGTTGCAGCAGGTTCCACTTTTTTCCTTGGTGAGGAAATAAAGCAAAGCATTAAGCCAAGCATTGAAGGATGCTAGTGGCCGAGTAATTTTATAGCAAATGGAGACCATCCGCATCATATGGCACTGCACCCTGCTGGTCACTTTCAGTACCAAAAAAATAGTGCGGGTAACATGAAAGGGGAAGAAGCAAAGGGCAAAGAGGAGAGTAATGGTTATGATGGTTTTGATGGACTTGCGACGCCTGTATACGTAAGGTGAATGAGCCCCGAGAATAATGGACATGCCTTCTCCTCCTGTCCCTGCGCTGCTTCCTTGTCTTGTCCTTGGTCCATTAGCAGGAGGTTGGCAGTGAAGTGTTCGAAATATAGTCATAACCACACGTGAGTAGCACCAGGCAATAATGCTAAATGGCACAAAGAACCCCAAGAGATGGAGGGTTATTCCATAAGGAACATAGTCCTGGAACTCCTTATCAATAGCATCATCCCAGCAGTTATGGAACATTTCAGCACTTGGACTTGTGTTGGACTTGTGTGTGTCACCATTCACTTCATGTGCCATTAATGCTCCACCGTCCTTTCGACGGGGAAGATGCTCCATTTGCGCAAATCGAAAAATTGGGCATGTGAGTGCAAAGACAGCAAGCCATACCAAAATGCAAGTGCCTTTCACAGCCCTCTTGGTCTCTAGAGTGATGGTCCTCATGGGATGACAGATGCCCAGGTAGCGATGCACAGAGATGCAGGTGAGGAAAAAAATGCTACAATACAGGTTGAAGTAGAACAGGAAGCGCACCAAGCGACACATAAAATCTCCAAAGACCCAGTTGTCATGCATGATATAACTGGCCACTAGGAATGGCAGGGAGAGGCCATACATAAAGTCAGTAGTAGCCAAATTCACCATATAAATTAGGGACACATTCCAGTGTTTGGTACGGCGAAAAGAGCGATAGAGCACCACAGAATTGAGGCTGAGGCTAAAGACAAATGTGAAGGAGTAACAGATAGGAAGGAAGATGTATTTATAGGACTCATCAATGTTGCAGGAGGCAGCACTAGAGGAATTAGATGAAAAGAGGAAAAGGGTGCCACCTCCTTGTCCTGTTTCAGACAGGCCTGTAGGAGTGTCTGTCACCATTTCTGATTGCTTCTGAATCTCTTATTAAGGAAGTGATGCTGTGTCATCATCACAATGAGTATCCATAAGAACAGCATGTGATTCCAATGCTGGAATGTGTCTAAATTTCCAGTTATTCCAGCCTGGTGGTCCAATTTGAGTTTCTGTAAAAAAAATAAAATAAATAAATAACAGCATTGACAATGTGTTTAGTGTAGCATACAAAATCCCACAAATTACACATGATATTGATGAACCAATTTGATTCTGGAGTCATTCAAGATTCCAAGATGGCTCTTTTCTATATAGTAGCCTGCCAGGCAGCCTCTTTTGCCTTGTCCCCCCCCACCCTCAGCTTTTCTTTCACAATCTGTGAAGCTGTTTGCCCTGCTGCATGAGTATATGCTGCTGATTCAGACTCTTTTCACTTCAGTAACTAATCAATCAGTAACCACACTTCCCCTCTGTGTTCCATCATCCATCTCTTTTTCTTATCCTCACTTGTTACCCCATTCAGACTCTTTCCTCCTTATGACCCCCAAAAGTTTACAAGATAATTTTTTAGCTCTTTCTGCACTACATTATTCTATATGCTTCAGTGGATATATGTAAACATAAAACATTGTTTTGAACTTTATCCACATGCCATACAATAGTTATCTTCTCTTCTTGTAAACTGAGCATTAAGCTGAGTAGCTACAGGGCAAAAGGCTATATTGTTCAGCACTTGAGAAACATAAAGCATTGTGTCAACAGACTGATATGTTCACTCAACCATGTTATGATAAATCATCCATTTGTATCTTAATGGGGACACAGACAATTCCAGGGAAAAATAAAATTTTTATAATGTCCTTATTGTCCGAATATTAAAAAGCTTCATAAGTTACAGTTCATAAAGAAAAAAGTCTAAGAGGCATGTCATGTATTAGAGTGGTACATAAATATCTCAAACTGTTTTTTTTTTTGTTATTACAAACTGGAAAACTTACCAATTTGACAGAAGAAAGCGTTCTGAATAACAGAATCCCAAATGTCACACTGAAAATTGATACCAAAACACTCCTAGTTCATTGTCCATCCACAATCAGAAGGGAACAAGAAGGCACAGATAAATAGATAAGAAAACATACTAAAACTATTGTTCTTTCCTAGCTCACTTCAGAACCATAAGCTGTTTCTCTACCTCACCTCGACTGTCTGTCGTACCTATTGTGGACCATTCTATGCATCCCTCCCTTCTTCATGGTCTCCCCTCACCTCTTCGTCTGTCCCTCCCCCTGTCTATCTTCTTTCCTCTATTTCTGCTGAGCTGTCCTTTTGAAGATACAAACTCTGACTAGGCAGGACAAAGAAATGCTTTATTCTGTATATGTATTAGGTTCTAGTTTAAAAGAAAAGCAGTAAGGAGATCTAACCCACATAATGGGCATTGATCACCAGCTCTATATAATATATTGTGAATAAACTGTACCTTTATTCTGTAAAAAATAAAAATAAAAATAAATCCACAAGCAGCATCAATCCACTCAAGTGCTACCTGAGATACAGTATATGTACATACAAACACAATTTAATTATTCTAGGTAGACTTTAATGAGCATGTTTTAGGCAGTGTTGATTCTCTAACTGCAAATTTGCATAATTTACATTTGTGAGCACAGGTGTGAAACATACTGTAACACGTCATCCCTTCAGGAGATTATTGCATTATCCATTAGCTCTACAAGTGTCTGCATGTGACTGTAAACTATTGACTATCAAATTATACATGCAGTACATCACTAAAATGTTGTAAATATGACACAAACTTAAAGGGTCTGGAACAATAAAAATAATGATTTGTTAAAAAGAATTTGATTCTGGAAAGAGGTTGGCCCTAAACAGCAACAACAGCTTACCAATGCCTTACAACACCTTTATATCATCATATTAATAGAAACCTTACAAAGCAGCTGAAACAAAGGCAAACGTGGAAACAAATCTGTGCAATTTAAATCCTTAAATTCCTTAAACAGTCCTTTGGTGTGGAGAAACTTTTCACAGTACAGTTAATTCTTCCAGGCAGATCTCCCAGGTTTGTAAGTTCTCAAGTTATTGAAGCATCGGTTTTGTCCCTTTAATGTAAGTGACCTCTTCTGTCAGAGTGATGTCATATCCTGTATCTCCAGTAACATGGCATCCTGCTCAGTTCTTAGTTGGTCTCTTGTGAGAAGTCGGCCCACTAACTCAGAGCTGAGGTCTACACACACACACACACACAGAGAAGAAGAAGAAGACATTAAGACTAATAGATCATTTAAGCAGTCTGATGTACAACTTTATGCTCAAGATTTTTCTTCCTCTGTATACATGTACAGTACTGTGCAAAAGTCTTAGGCACATATAAACAAATGCTGTAAAGAAAGGTTCCTTCAAAAATAATGAAATTAAATGTTTTATATAAAGAGCAGTAATGATAAAGAGCAATATACTCTGTGCGGTTTTATAAGGTACTTGGCTGGTAAGTTCAGCATCTTAGAGAATCTGTTGTTCTGGAGACTGACTCCTGCACTTGTTGCTGTTTTGTTTTAATTTTTTTTGTCTTATAAGTGGTCTATTACATAATATGTTACTTTCTGTACTGACAGTAAAAAAATTTCTGTAACATTTTAATTTTATGTTGGAAAAGTAATGTTTGGATTTTTTTTACTGATTCAGCAATGCAGAAGTCATAAAATAAACGTCTAAGGCAAAATTTGTATTTTAAAAAAATTAGGGTGCCTAAAACTTGTGCACAATACTGTATATATAAATATAATACAGGAAGCCAAGTGGTCCTATCTTTGTCTTTATGAAAATGTGTTAACCAGAATGTTTAACTTGACAAATATGCTGCAGACAAATGCACTGCAGAAGACTCTAATCATGAGACATTTGAAAAGTTGTTTTGTTATTTGACAAGCAGTGAATGGCACTTTTCACTCATCCTCTTCTGAGAGCACACAGTGAGTGATATACCCAGGTGTGACTCACTGCAATAAATCCACCACATCACATCTGTAGTTGAATTGCTAGCTAACAACAGTGATGGAATTGCCAGAATGATCCTCCCTTTACACACTAAAGGAATTGGAACAGCAAGCCCAAATCTTTTGTTTTTGCTGTACACTAAAGACGTTTGCGTTTGAGATCAAAAGAAAAATATAAGATGATATAAGATGATGAACAAAATTTCAGCTTTCATGTCCTAAATATTTTATATTTAGATGTGTTAAGCAACTTAGAATTTGGCAGCTTTTGTTTGAACCCATTTTTTAAATGATCAAAAATATTGGAACATGTGACTGACAGGTCTTTCTTGTTGCCCCAGTTTGCCCTGTTAGATTGATTGTTTAAACAATTAATAGCTCTGAATTGTCTACTCTTAGTTTGAACCCTGGGTTTGGCCTGTGAAGACTGCATTTGTTGTTTTATATGGACAAACCAACATGAAGACCAGAGAGCTGTCTTTGGGAGAAAAGCAAGCCATTCTTTAGCTCAGAAATAAAGGGAAATTGATCAGAATAATTGCACAAGCATTTGGCATAGCCAATACAACAAATTGTAATGTCCTGAAAAAGAAAGAAACCACTAGTGTACTAACAACCAGACATAGAACAGGTCAGCCAATGAAGCAACAGAATGAATTCAGAAGTGTACAGAAACATTCTGCGTGCCAATTTACAGAGAAATGCATCCAATCTAATTAGGAGGAACTTCATCATGCAGCAAGACAATGACAAAAAAACTGCCAACACAAAGCCTAAAAGCTGGGCGGTCTGCCACCAAAGGTGCCATTTTCTACGTTGTTTAAGACATCTAGATGTAAATACCAAGAAATGAAAGCTGATGTTCTGGTCTATTGTCTCATATTCATCTTATCATCTAAAACCTAAACATCTTCAGTGTATAGCAAACATATATGTGTTTGTACACTGTAGCATTACAGTTTCCCTTCACTGGAACTAAAGGGCCCAAACCTGTTCCAGCATGACAATGCCCCTGTGCACAAAGCGAAGACCATGAAGACATGGCTTGCCAAGTTTGGAGTAGAAGAACTCAAGTGGCCTGTACAGAGCCCTGATTTCAACCCCACTGAACACCTTTGGGATAAACTGGAATGCTAACTACACTCCAGGACCATCAGTGCCTGACCTCACCAATGCAAAATCTTGTGGAAGGCCTTCCTAGAAGAGTGGAGGTTATTGTAACAGCAAAAGGGGGGACTAAATCTGGAATGGGATGTTCAACGAGCACATATGAATGTGAGTGGTATGCTCAGGTGCTCACAAAATGTTGTCCATAGTGTACATTAAAAATAAGAAAAGTGTACATTTGGCCATTTTTATGTTTCAAATACACTATCAAATTGAAAAAGGTGAAAATTGTTAATGTTGGGTAATTTTAATGGAACTATGGAAATTTCCATCAGTGTCAGTGCAGGGACCTATAAATAGTCGTCATACACCATATTTGTCGGAGTTGCGAATTAGATCCAGGTCCAGTTCTTGAAGAAGTAATGTTGACTTGGTTATTAGCCAAAATGCCAGAGGTATTTCAAATTCATGATGTCAGAGTTAACAAAAACTGATTATGAAATGCTGAGCAACGATATTAGAGGTCTTTAATTTTGTAGAATAAAGATTTAATACTGTGTCAGATGGAAGAAATCTTACTATGAATGTCTTTGCTTAGTGTTGTCTTCAGTGCATTCAACTCCTTTAAGCTGAAATTCTGCAAATCGCTGCGATTATAATGAGTTCTCTCTTTAACTGCATCACTGGGGGCTTTGGTCTATAAGAAAACAGTCATGCAGATTAATATTTTTTCCACAACCATGTACACATACAGGCTTAAATGATTGTATAAAGTTATCTTGGACTTTGGGACTCAGAATTAAAAGAGATCTTGATGCATGGTTACCTGTTTTTGCTCCAACCTTAGCTTGTGTCTTAGCATGCTGAGCGCAGCCTTGACCTCTTTCTTAAACCCACCAGATTTGGTTTTGCTGCTTGATGCAGTGCTGGAATGCTGCTGTGCCTGGTGAATCTGTTTCCCAGAGTGTTTGTTCAACTGTAAAGTAAATAATGAAATACCATGCCACAAAACACTTTTGTTTTATATATAAGCAGAATATTAGATATTTATTTGTTATACTCCAAAATCTGCAACAAATGAAATGAAATGAAATGTCATTGGAACAGTGCAACAAATGAAATTTCATTGGAAACCTCTTTTTTCTCCTTGTCTTCCTCCTCCTCATCCTCACTCTCACTGTTGTTGATGAAGCAGAGTTGCAGGTTCATATGACTCTGGAGTCTAAAATAACCAGGAAAAGCCACTTATATTCAGATATTACAGCAAAGTACGAAATAGAAGGGAAAAGAATCAATCTGATGAGTACCGTGATGTTAGGGCAGTCAGGCGACTATCATCCACATCCTCACAGGTATCTTGATGTCTAGTAAGGTTATATAACTCTGGCCAACTCTCTGTCCACTGAGCAACATCCTTGAAATATACAGAAAACATATAGGCACCACTTTACTGCTTCATATATGAGTGTCAATATAAGCAATCTATGTACAATACAATAATATAGAAGTATTTTTAGTATGTTTTACTAAATCACTCAAATTTAAGGTACCACTTCTCTTGACTGTTAAAGTTATGACCAGAAGGCTGTGAGGTAATAATCCAAATACTGCCACTGTTAGGCTGTTGAGCAAGGCCTTTAACCCTAAACCACTCATCTCAACAAAAGGATTGGATTATGCCTGACTTGTAAGTCATTTTTGGATAAAAATGTCTTTCCATTCACCTATCATTATGATATCGCAGGTCTGAATCCTGACAATGCCACAAGCATCTGTTCCCGGGAGTCTAAAAGTGCAAAGTTGAACGTGTTCTCTGGATGGGAGGGATGGCATTACAATCTCCCTTGTCAATCAGAGCTACACTAGTCAATCATGGACATTGGTGAGCTAATGTATATGGAAGAGGAAAGTTAGTTCTTTCCCCCAGGTGTGTTCAACTGCCCAGGGATGTAGCATGACCAACAGTTCGAAAGATGTGGTGGCTGGCTTCATGTGTCTCCAAGGTAGCACGTGATAGCCATTACCCTCCAGGTTGAAAGCTGTTGTGTGATGGGAGAGCTGACTACTTGGTGGCAAAACACCAAATTGGGATAGAAAAAAAAGAGTCTGGCAAATGAGTAAGTGCAAAACTCAGGGCTTGGTGATATGATGTTAAATTATGTGACGACACAATTTTCTAAGAGTTGTTACAGCTTGGATATTAAAATTTTTCTCTCTGTTTATTTTATTTTTATGCCTTTTCATTGTTAAACATTTAATTTTGTACAAGTTTTTTGAATGCTATTTTGCTAAAATGGTATTTGGCAGATACTTTGATAGTAAAACTACATATCGTAATTGTTTACTGTGTATCCTGAAAAAGTATCTCAATATGATATTTTTACCTGACTGACAACCACCAATTTTAGTAGTCATTTCACACAATTTATACATACAGTACATGTATACCTTCCCACATGCTGTATGCCATTAAATTTTGCATGCTTTTTAAAACTCTGACCTTGTTCTTTTCTCTTCGTTCTTCCTCTTGTTTCTCAAGTTGGGCAATACGCAGGCTTAGGGCCTCCCAGTGCATGATGGGTAGTCCTAGGTCATCATCAGAGGAGCCCTCTTGCCACAGCAAGGCTGCTCCTTCAGCATCCTCCTCCGTCTCATCACTCTCCTTTTCCTCTCCCCTTTCCCTCTCTCTCTCCTTCTCTCCGTCCATCATGCCTGGAACACTTAAGAGACACATTTAAAAACACTCAGTGTTTCAGATGTTTTCAGAAACATAGACTTCATGGACACGTGTGACCTACTTTAGATCCAATTAGTAATAATGGGTTAGCAAACAATGCTTATTGACGTTAAACTAACATGAGAAAACCTAGTCAGTATTTGGAATAAAAAGAGGGAAAATACCATGATTATAACCTGAGGCATAGACAAACTCAACACTTGCATTCATAATAGGAAACAGCTTAATCTCCCCTAACAATCAACATCCAAATTATCAAACAATTCTACAATAAAATCTTGAAATCTAAGTACTTTTCTAGTTTTTATTATAGCAAAGCTAAACAGGCCCAACCTATAGTTCAGGTTCAGCCACGTAGGCTGATGAAGAAGTGGCAAGTGTTTTAATGTCCTGTAAGTACCTAAAACAATCTTAGAGGTCAGGTCGCTTACCTATGTGGCTATGTGAAACTTTTAACACAGAAGTTAAGAATCTTTGTGCTTTCAAACTGGTCGATAAAAAGGCCTAAGTTCCCATAGCTTTCCCGAAGATAGTTGTCTCCTCCTTTTGGTCCCGTTACGCGCCTGTCTTCGTTCGCTCTTTTCACACTTCTTTCAGCCTTCAGTTTTGTTTCTTCGAAGACAACCTATTTAACAAATCCCATGTGTCTATGTCAAAGAAATTAATCAGAAGCCCGTGCGCGACCTTAATAATCCCCGAAAGTGGTGGCTCACGACCGCCTCAAAACTTGAGGAATTTCGCAACGTTTTGTTTCAGTGAGGGGAGGAGAAAGAGCCGAGCAGAGTCACCAGGTGTCCAATTTCACTCATTCATAGCGAATTCAACTTTATAGCAGTAAAACTGGAGTTAAACAATTTATCTTGATCCAGAAGTTCCATATACTGAATACCACATTCAGACTCTTATGCCCATATTCATAATTCACTGAGACATGCCAGGAAAACTAAAGGAAAATAAAGCTCATACGTAGGCAGAACCAACGAGCCTGGACATGTCTTATTTAAGACAAAATTGCCATGGGTGGTTCACAATTCTTTGTTTTTGGGCCACTTGTTGAAGTGAATTCTTCTATCGCAGTCAAGCTACTGTAGGATAGGTCCTGGTAGACTGCACAACATTTCTGCACTCAAATGAATCCAATCAAATGAATCGAAAAACGCAGTTCGGTTCACCTGAACTGGTAGGTCTGAGGAATCGACTCTGTAAAGTAAATCATGGGAAAAACATACAGTGTATCACGAACCATCTAAGCGTCTTCACTAATTTACTAGAAGGGGCTCTGCAGTCACAGACCCTTTCTGCATGACAACACCACAGTGACCAATAAAAACTAGTACAATCGGGGTTTTTTTCCTTTGTTTCGTTCTTTTAAAGGATGTGAACATGGACATTTCTTTCATTTTTATGCTTTCTTGTGCTAGGTTAATATTTGTAGGCTGTTAGATTATAACCATCCATAAAACTGTATGATTACACAAGGACATTAATTCAGTGCTATTTTTTTTTAGCATTTAGAATTTTCTAGAAACTTTAGAAGCTTTCATTTTTAACTGAAACCATTGACAGAGAGTGTGCTGTTTAGATAATGCTCCTAAACTGTAGAATTTAGCACCAGTAATGTCTTCAGGGTGAATACAGCTGCAATCTGTGGCTGGGGATAGAAAATTATGGACTGACCTTCTCAGCCTGTCACCACTGCGACTCCCAACAAGACTTTCTTATGATCGTGAAATCCAAATAATCCAAATAATAATCCAATTTTTTTTGTTGGATCAAACTAAGGTCATACCTTATATTAGTGTGTATCTGCAGTACCGTGCTAAATGTTTCTGGGGGACAGTAACAATGTGTTTTTATGCCTTTTTTATGCTTTATGTAAAGCTTTTAGTTGGATAAGACCTATGAATTAATCTGTATGATACTTATTGCACTTTATTAGGCAAATATTTTAAGAGTAAAGGTTGTTTTCAAAGGATATTATCAGTAAATCCATTCTAAACCACACATGGATATGACAGTAGGCTATCCAGATCATTTAATAATATCCACATAGTAAATAAGCAATCGGTGTAAATATTTTTGGTTTTTTTCCAGTTTAGTGACTATACCTTGCTCATTGACTCATGGTGTTCAAAACTTTGTTTACCCAGTAGAAGCCAGTACACATATGTGAAAGGTGTACAATAAGTATTAGACACCTTGTGCACCAAGAGAGTGTAGCCAATCCACCTACTTGCTTTTGGGCAGTGGGAGGAAACCCACATGAACACAAACATACAAAACTCTGCCCATACAGTAACGCTAGCTCAGAGTATTTATTTGGCTGACACTTTCATTTCAAACAATTCCATTTACAATTCACACAGGATACTCATCAACCATACAGTTAAGCAGGTGAGTACCCCCGTCAAGAATCACACTGGCTCTTTGGCAGACTTGGGATTTGCAGTCAAAATGATCTGATCACTAGCTCAGAACCTAAACCACTGAGCTAACACTGCCCAATAAAGCAGAATTACTATCAAACAATGAAATTAATTGCACATTGTACATTTATTTTCTTGCGCATTCTAATTTTTAATTGCACAGTTTTATTATTATCATTTTATTCTATTATTTTATTTTCTACAATAGTCTATTACTTTAGTAGTATAAGTAGTTTGTGTGTGTGTGTGTGTGTGTGTGTGTGTGTGTGTGTGTGTGTATATATA
>JAOTRR010000047.1:12836754-12851589 GCA_028570945.1 Gogo arcuatus | reverse complement strand
TTCTTCTGATTTATCGGCAAAGAACTACTTGTGAAAAGGCTGAGAGATTTATTCAGCGCTCAATAAGGTAAGATCCCTTGTTTTTATGTCAGTGACTTGACTCAGTTCATGCTGTCAGAAAAGTGGGGGTGTGCTTATAGGGGCAGGTGCGATAATTAGGTCGAATACGGTATTCTCTCACAGGTCCGTGTATATGAAAGCTTTTACAGCAGATCAGAACGCAATTCAGCCAATCAGATCTGAGAAGTGTTTACTGTTTGGGAATTAAGGTTAAATAGATAAAAGTACTTTATTCATATTTTAGGCTAAAGATAGTCCTGGGTTTGTTCATTACAACTGAATATCAAAATCAGTTTCAAAACTGCAACTTTCCCACTTTGGAAAAGAGAATGTCTAAATTCTAAACTTTCACATGCAAGAGTGTGTATGAGCCGAGTTTCATCTCTTCTGTCACTGATCCGTGGACGTTTCCTGGATTCAGACTGATGACTGATTTATAAAACAAACCTCAGTGTCCAGTTATATACAGATGTAGTTACACATCTGTAATAACTGACTCATTATTCATAATAGATATAATGTACATCTATAAGTAAAACAATATACAGTATTAATAACTTGTAGCACATTGTACGTATTTGAATGACGCTGTATTAAAACCCACTGATAATAAATGCTGTGTTTAAGGACTGAATATTTCTACAAAACAATCTAGAACAGTGGCCTTCACCTGATGAGGTGATAAACTTTGTTACAACAGCGTGGCTCACTGCTTCAGGGTGTGTGTGTGTGTGTGTGTGTGTGTGTGTGTGTGTGCATCACAGTGTAATTTAAATCAAATACCTAAACAACACAAACATGAAGCTATTATTGCTTTTAAAACAAAAAAAACTCACATATATATTTACTCTACGTTCACACTAGTGAGCCACAAAGCAGCAGGTGATCATTAGGGGTTTTTTTACGTACCTGCAAAACAAGCAGATTTTCTCAATTCTATTTAAATTATGTATGAAGCAACAAATCCAAACCAGTCCTACGCTGTGTGTGGTCTGGAGTTTTTTCAGTTTCTTTCCACTCACAACTTTCCTACTAGTTCTTACTTTAGTTCTTACATAGCTAGTACAGTGTTACATTCTTAATTTAATCTCAGAAGGACGTCACAGAGATCATCAGTGCCTCTGGTGACTGTACAGAGCAAGTACAGTTAGCTTGTTTTACAAATCCAATCTGAGAACAAAGTTAACACGAAGCCGAGTGCGTAACCTGTAAATCAAATCAAAGAACCGATTTTTTACGCTGATTAGCATGTTATTTAATTTGTGTTTAGCTAGTTAGCATTACAAATATATAGCTGCTACTGTTTCTCAAAAAACCAACAACACTGGACTGGCCACGCCCACAAGCAACAAAAGTAGCAGTCGCTACATGCTCACAAGAGAGAAGCTACAAGCGACACGAGCGACTTGTCAACTGCTAGTGTGAACGCAGGTTCAGTACGTAACTATTTCCTTTAGTAGAGCTGTTTCTCAGGTTCCTTCGTAAACAAGTATTTCAAACATATTATGTGAGCTGCAGCTGAACCATAAGCTCGGTTTCGGCTTCAGTGTATGGTGTTTGGAGGGAGGGGGCGGGGTTGGGAAGCGGGGCGGGGTTTATGGTCAGACGGACTATGGGTGGAGGTTTTACTGCTTAAGCGATTAAATGTTTGACACATCATGAACAGTCCCTGCACTAATGCTGCAGCATGAACGACTGCTTTAAGCCCCACTGAAATGAACAAATAAATAAATAAAACTAAAATGAAAATCTGTTTTAAAGATCGACTGCTGTCTGCTTGTGATGAGGCAGCTTGTATTTTAAGAAGAAATTGTGTATTTATCTAATATTAACATTAAAGTCCCCCTGAACATGTCATTCTTATGTGGAAAAATAAATAAATTTCTCCACATTTTTGAATTTACATTAAAATAATGAATATACATAAATATGCAAATTTGGAAACACCCCCAATACTGCCATTGAAGATACGTCCTCTCTTTTCATTCTCAGTGAATATTTACAATCACTCATGTTAGCTAAGTGTGCTAGTTAGCTAGCTTAGTACGCTAACTTCTGTGGCTAAAAGTGTCCTTGTACCACTTAGCCTATAGCTTTATGACATCACAAAACTGTGCTCTGACATAGCCCCGCCCCTCAATCGGTTTACACAGATGTAATGGGATGGGGTTTAAACTGTTTAAACTGAATTCTGAGTCAGAGGGACTTTAAATTCATTAATTTAGTGATAAAAAAGGTCTTATCTAAATATTTACAGCTGCATCATGCAACATTTCCATGTGCATGTATTTTTCTAAAATGCATGCATTTTAAGTGTGTCTGAGCTTAGATGGTGTAACATGGATGTCCTTAAACTTTGGTCTTTTTTCTTTGCTAGCTATGATTTGCTTTTTATTTGCGATATGGTGGTTCTTAGCATGCAGTACTGTTGTCACAGCGTGAGGGACATGCACTGGGCAGCTATGGATCTTACCCTCATTCCCTCAAACCGGGACAAAGCTCTCAGGGGCCTGAGGGCCCGCAAAGTCCTCAGGGACTTAATGGGGCCCAAGTCTGAGTACCCCAGTGCATTAGCTATAAGGCTGACTATAGACACCTACAGAGAGGAAAAGAAAGAGAGAGAGGGAGACAGAAAGACAGGGCCAAAGTGTTAAAGTCAGGAAGGATGTCGGGGGTAAAGAGAGCGAGAGAGGAGCCTACGTTGCTATTACACTGGAGAGTTAGAGACACACGACACATATATGCATACATAATTCAAGGCGTGTCTGTGTATGTATGTATATAAGTGTACATCAACACACACAAGAGAAAGAACGAGAGAAAGAGAGAGAAGGTTAGACATGAGTTATCCGCTCACTAGGGAAGGTGAATACCCCAAAGCTTTTTAACCTTGGTTGTTGTTTTTTTTTTTTTGTTGTTGTTTTTTATATCTTAGTATGTGATTAGTTTGGTTATCGCAGGCAGGCGAAACTCGGAAAGCAGCGTAAACAGCAAACCTGGAAGGAAACGTGGCTGAGATATTTGGGAGAGAAAGAAAGATAAAAGGAAACGTTAAGAGAAAGAAGAAAGGAGTGCACAAACTTACAAGCACATCCACTATACTTTAAACAGACAGAAATACACTGTACACAATACATACGAACACGGCAACCGCATACAGTACACACAAGACCAGTACAGAGTCGTTTAGGGGAAAAGGAGGAGTGGGGGCGGGGTTTAAGACAGCAAGGAGGCAGAGAGAGAGAGAGAGAGAGAGAGAGAGAGAGAGAGAGAGCTGCTGTCAGAGAGAAAGAGTCCTAACAGTAACCTTACCCTGGCCCCCTCTCACTCCCCGGCCAATCACAGGCCACATCAGTGCCTCGGGCTCCATCAGCGCTAAAGAGAGACAAGGTTACAGTCACCTGTCAGAGAATCGCAAAACCCTCTCAGATGCTCATGAACAAATTTTCACTCATGTTAGTCGAGCTGAGAAAGTCTCACTTACCATCCATCTTGTCAACATTAACACATTCACAAATTCAGTGGCCTTTTCCCATCTTTTTAAATGATAGGTTTTGTAATTCAGGAACATTTTTACCCAGTTTCCTCCCAATTTGGTCATTTTACCAAATCCCACCACCTGGGGAGGGTGAAGACTAACACGTGCTTCCTCGAGACACGTGAAGCCAAACAACTGCATCTTTTCCACCTGCTGCTCAGGCTCACGCTATCTGCCCTCTTCCACATACACGAACTCACAGGTGCCTGTGATTGGCCTGGGCAACACGCCTGGGCAACACGCCTGAGATTGGCCTGCTGAACATAGTTCAATATTTTTGCATCATATAAATTTCAACTTTTCCTAGTTTTATTAAAGCTGTTCATTGGTTATGTTTGTATGAACCACTTCCTGTAAATTGATTAATTAATTAGAAAATAACCTCTGTGTCAGTAGTAGCTGATAGTGATCAGGTTGAACAACTGAAATTCATCATGTTTGTTTGTTTGTTTGTTTGTTTAATGAAACATTCATAGACTTTGTAGCTCTATGTTGAGTGCCTAAGGACAGTTTTAACAGTTTGAAACACCAGGTAAATTGACACAACCAGCATGTTATTTTCTTTCTCCTTTTTCTTCACACACAAACTGTGCATTTTAAGATGCAAAGAAAAGACGAGTCTGCTGAAGGAAGGAATGAAACCTCTTCCTCTTCTCAATATGTTCAGATACTAATAGCTACTTATTACATTTTGGCTACTTTTTTTATAAATTGTGTCTTCCTCTTCTGCTATGCTGCTCTGTAGCTGAGAGCAGATTTCACCCGTAAATATAATCTGCTGATCTGATTTAGTTTTTTATCATTAGAGGTACTCTAGAGTCTACTGAAAATCTCAGCGTATGAAGTTCAGACCCATCCGAAGTATTTGCTTCTTGAAAGAAGCAGAAGATCATTTGATCATTTCAGAGAAGATCATTTGTGTAGATCATCTGCTTTGCTTATCATTTGAACGCAAGTCTCGTATTCTGAACACAGCTTTTTTTAAGGAACAAAAATGTGGGACAAACTCCTTTGAAACAAATCCTGGCACTTGTTGCTGTGTAGACCTCAACAAAATCATTTCTATGCAGTTAAAACTTGGCTGGAAGCATCATTTCAGTAGATCAGTTCTTACTCTTTCATTTTTTATTTATTTTTTTTTAAAAGCTCTGAAATTTTTTGTACCATCGCTTGATTTGATGTCACAAGGACATCAGTGAGAAAACACTGATCCATAGCTGGTGTATTTTTGTGCTGGAGATCAGTGTTTTTCACTCTGTACTCAATCCAAAACATACTGACACATCCTACTCTTCCACACCAGCAGATGGTGCTGTTACCCCAGTGCTGAGGAGTTGCAGCACACCTGTATGGAATGAGCCTGAGTTTGTGAGCTGCCCGGTTTTCCCAGAAATACAAAAAGTCCAAGAATAGTTTACGACACTATGGCAGTTTTACGACATTACATCATATTTGTCACAATTTATTTATTTCATATGTTATTTTTTATATGTCATGTACATTGTGCTGTTATATTTCAATTTTAAAAACTGAAAAACTGAAAGGGAAGCTCTGGGATTTTTAACCTGGGCCCTGTTTTCTGAAGTTTACAGAAAGGATCCTTTCCATGCTGTCAGACCCTCGTTCATCGTGTCGTAATCAGATAAATACTCAGGCATTACTTTGGAAATAAACTCCCTCATGAGTTCTGCGTTATTCTCCTTTGGTAAACATCAGTAAACAGCCCTGTGTGATAATCGACTACAGGCACTGAATGAGGCGCTGCATCAGAGATCGAAAGAACAGAAAGATAAAAGTGTAGAAACAGTTTCTTTACAGTTGTTGAGGTAAACACACACAGGTGTATCTCTGTAGGGATCTGCTCCATGTTCAGACATTTATAATAACATTATGAATCTGTCAGTGGTGAAAACAAGCAGCTTTGCGGTTGCTGGTTATAGCCTTCTAACGCAATACTGGACCGATTTCAATCATTTTTGTCTTTAGTAAATATCTGGGTCCAGAGAGATGGGAAAATAGGACCCAGGTTAAAAATCCTGGAATTCTCCTTTAAGTCACTTTCAGTGTATATTTCTTTGTAATGTACGAATGGACAATTATCACAAATAGAACACTATATTTATATTAACCATTTACTAATTTACTATATACTTCTTTAATTACTACTCTAATTTACTTTACTTCACTGAAGTCAGCTGTGATTGGCTCCAGATTCCCCGCAATCCTGATGGACAAGAGGTAAAGAAAACCGATGGATTTACTTCACTAAATACTGTTTATAGTTTACTGTACAGTTTAAGAGAATATCTGGAAATACGATGGCTCAGCAAAAATCATGATTATTATTATTATTAAAATGATTATTATCTTGTAAAAAAGTTAAAACCTTAAAATGTTGAAAGTAGATTGTATGTAAAGGTTAAGAAAACTACTTGGGTGAAGCAAAAAAAAATTTGGTGGTTTTAAAACAACTATGTTGATCTTGTTGATAACAGATTTGTAGAACAGCACTTCAGTAACGTTATTAAAGGTAAAGGCTCACACTCTGTTTCTCAGTGAAAATGCGACGTGTTCTTTGTGCTGTAAAATGTTCACGCATGAGCAGGACAGATCTGGGAATTAAATCCGGAACGTGTATACGGATACTGCACATGCGAATTACAGACAAGACTTCCAGATTTTCGTACTTCCAGGAAAATCGGGCAGAGACGAGCTCTAATGCCAGATTGGACTTAACACAGAAGTGGGAGGTCTCAACTCGGATCAGATTTTGAGATCAGGGCATTCAAGCTACAAAGTAGGAAAACACACAGAGGCTTCCGTCATGTTGTATTTACATGTCGACATGACGTCATGTGCTGAACTCAGGGTTGAGGCGACATTCCGAACTTTCTGAGTAGAAATTCCAAGTAGAGGGTGGAGTTTTCTTTGTTTTTTTCCTAGTTGGATTCCGAGGAAACAATCATAATTAGGGAATCCTTGTGTGCTGTTTAAACCCCTGTTATTAACACGAGTATTGTAAAGATTCCAAAGATCCTCATCACAGTGTACAAGATCACAATAAACTGAATTCTACAACAGAAACCTGGCAAACTTCTGTACCAGAGGACAGAGGGAGTGTTTCCTCCTGATGATGAATGATGTCACTACATTCCCTTTAAAGCCAGACAGTGACACCTACAACACCCATCATTAGAGTAAATCACATGACAGGAAGTGCAGAAAAAACCCATCGACAGACAGGAAGTGACCTGGCACACTGATTGGGCACCAGACTGATACCATATACCGCTAACAAGAAGTGGCTAATACCCAGTGAGCGCTGTGTTAGCATGAATAAAGAGCAGACTTCTACATCGACACAACACATTTAAAATGTTTAACACAGAAAAACATAACGTTCACAGAGCCTGAGCAACAGAGCAAATGGGGTACTGTTTTAGATTACTTTTATATTTTAGAAAATAAAAACTTTTTTAAATGATGCATGGATTCTGTAGCAAAAAAAAGCTCAGAAGCTAAAGTTACGTTGTGTGTAGAATTTCTCATAAACAGAGCTTTAGATAGAACACAAAGTTCATTATTCACCACACACACACACACACACACACACACACACACACACACACACACATACAACAAAAAGTCTGAATCGTTCTAAACTGACCCCAAGCTGCTCCACACCCTTCCTGTAGATGACTCTGCCAGACCGAGTGAGATCACAAAAAACATCTTCCACACACACACACACAGCAACACTACGACAGTAAACAGATGGAATACACAAAAGGACTAAATAATAGAGAAAGAAAGAGAGCAACATGGAAGGAGATGGTCCACAGAGAGAATGGGAAGAGTCCATCACATGTGCACACATACATATTCGAGTAAAATTACCTTGCAGTTGGGACTGGACTTCTTAAAGACTCTGCAAGGGAGAGAAAACATATTATTAGAAATACACACCGGAATTCCTGTAACACTGAAATATACTATTTCATGTCAGTGTAAATGTATAAGATGCAGGGTTGCAAGAGGAAAGGAGATCTGAGAGAGAGAGAGAGAGAGAGAGAGAGAGAGAGAGAGAGAGGTGTATGTGTTGCAATGTGTCTGATTGTAATGCAGTGTGAGGGGTAGAAATAGCTGTGGTGAGAAACTTCACATTTCCTGCCAAGCTATCCACATTAAACAAGTGAGAAAATAACACCAACAGTCTTCCACAGCGCTCCAGAACATATTTCCTTCCATTTTGCACCCCATTTTCTATCTCTCTCTCTCACACTCCTCTCTTATCTCAGCATCTTTATTTCTCCCTCTTCTTAGAAGACCTGTCAGAGAGATATCTGTCTGTGTGCGCCTTTTCCCTTCCTGCCACTGACAGAAAAACCATCTACATACTTAAAGAAACACAGAAAAAGAGGAATTACTGAGGTGGGGGGGGGGGGTTGCTAACTTTGTGCTACTCAGCTTGGGAGATTATGTGAAAATCATCTCATTTCGCTCTCACACTCCATAACCATCATTGACTGACTATTATTTTAGTAGTGGTGGGTAATGCATTAACTATTTTGCCAAAATAAACACTTGGGGAAGATTTCAGGTCGATTTTTCAACTATGAGCCAGGCTAAGAGCTTCTAGGACTAGTGCACTTCTTAACTCTGTCCACAAGGTGCCCTTAATGTAGCATGACTCTGCTATATCCTAAAATGTACAGCTTTAGTCTCACATTTGGTAGTCTACAGTAGAGAGAAAAGAGGAAGACTGTAGATGACACATTAAAGTATCCCTGAACTTAAAAACTGATTTTTTAAAGGTTAACTTCTCTAGAATGGCTAAATCTAATTATCTAGTTTAGTACTTGGCTCAAACTTGTTACCACAGCTCTCATCAATTCGTATATTTTTCCAATTACAAAATAATTCAGGAAGCATGAGGTGATGAAACAGGCACAAATTATATGAACATATACTGGTACTGAGAAACATTTTTCCACAGAACCTGCATGCTAAGCGAGCTAGCTACCTCAGTCAATGCTAATGATAAACAAAATCATGACGACTATTATGGTATATTTAGCTACTGGTTATGAACAAGAATTAAAATATTACAATGCCATTTTGCTATTGAAATCCTACTTGCATCCACAAGTATCAAATGTGCTAGTAAAGTGCTAGCAACAAACTAGCTAGGATTTCTAATAAAGGTGAACCTTGAGTGATGTTTTTAGGTCATTCTAAATAATTTGGGCATTAAAACATTTATTATAATACATAGATTATTTTTGTAATGGTTTAAAATGTTGTCCCAATGATCAAGCATGCTACATTTGATCAGATTTAACATTTCATCTGGTATGACCTAGTAGGCTAGTCAAAGATCATGGCAGGCATTATAAACAACATTAGAAAGAAAGCTAACTAGCTAACTGTTACTAGGAACTTTGCAAGAGATGCTGTGTTGGAGTACAACAGCAAAATTTTAAAGCTAAAAACATTGTTGTCTATGGTTTAAAATTATTTTATTTGTGTACACACCATATGAACATAAATATAATGTAAAGATTCTGTTTAAATTAGAGGTTAGATCATGTTAGCTATTTGCCTAGCATTAGCACTGAAGAGTTCAATTAAGTGAATGAAGTGTGCGCTATGGTATGCCAAGTTATTCAACTTCTGTCTTTCAGTCACCGTCAGTTGTGATATTCACAAAATAAGTCAGTTATGTGAGTGAATAAATATGAATACGTCCCGAGTTTTGAAATAACTATGAATGGGTGTGGTTTCTTGAAACTTTACCTTTGACCAACTGAATAATTCTGTTCCACGCACACACGCGTACACACACATGCACACGCACATTTGTCTTGCTATCCTTGTAACGATGTTCCACTGACATTTTTAAAAATAAAAGCTGTAGGTTTCATAATGCTAGACAGACAGATAGACCGACAGAGAGACAGACAGATATATAGACAAACAAACAAACAAATAAAGCAGTTTTCCCTTGCATGCCTGAGGGAGGAAAAGTAAGGATATATTAGTAGTGACAAAAGTGTAAGGTCAGAAAGCCCACATGAGTGAGTGAGGGTGTGTACAGTTGACCCTGGCCCTTGCTATCAGTCTGTTGTTGTAAAGTCAATATAAAAATGTTTTCATCAGTGAATGCTGGTAGATTGACATACTTTAATAGTGCTTTAAACTTTCATCAGCAGAGTGAGAAAGAAGGAACAAGGGAGAGTAGTAGAGATATTGAGAGTTGACAAAGGGCTTGAATTGTGGGGGGAAAAAAGCTATGAGAGAGGAATCTGATTAAATGAACAACAGAAATGAACAGAGGATTTATAAAAAGATCTGAAGAGATAATGGGAAGATAAAACAGGTGAGTGGGAGAGGATGATAGGAGAGAAAATGAAGATGAGGGAAAGTGATTAGAGAGTGGAACCTTAATGACAGGAGTTAAGTATATGAGAGAGAGAGAGAGAGAGAGAGAGAGAGAGTGTCAGTCACTAGGATTTGTTGCTTTCTTTCCCCATGTTTATGTACCAAAAATAGCTTTGCGAGTGTTATACATTAAAATATTGAGAAATCTTACATTGGGGTCATGAATGTGTGCTAGTGGGATTCAGGGAAATTGTTTTACACTCTTCTGCT
Source organism: Gogo arcuatus (assembly GCA_028570945.1). Classification (NCBI taxonomy): domain Eukaryota; kingdom Metazoa; phylum Chordata; class Actinopteri; order Siluriformes; family Anchariidae; genus Gogo; species Gogo arcuatus. The sequence continues at coordinate 12,841,340 of JAOTRR010000047.1, read as the reverse complement.
ATCACCAGTGACTAAAAGGTGCAATAGTCCATTTTTTAATTCTTTACTTGTACAAATAAAACCAGAAGAACATGTAGATGTAGAACATAAAATATGGATTAAGCCATGGCCTTAGCAAGAGTGTATTAAGCCACTGAGAAAACCCATTTGGAAAGCTGACTTCCAGTGTGGAATGCTTTTTTTTTGTGGTTGGATGTGCCTCCTGTCAGTCATTTTAAAGACACACTACAGGCCACCATAGATCCTGGGGGTGGAGCTTTGTGAACATGGGCGTGGGCTCAACAAGTTAAATTAAAAAACAAGTTAAAGTTAACAAGTTCAATTTAAAAAAATTCTCCCTGTGGCTGTGTGGGTTTCCTCCAGGTGCTCCGGTTTCCTCCCACAGTCTATACACATGCGGATGAGGTCACTGGCTACTCTAAATTACCCGTAGGTTTGAGTGTGAATGGTTGTTCGTCTCTGTGTTAGCCCTGCTATAGATTGGCAACCTGTTCAGGATGTAACCCCCCTCGCCCGTGACAGAAAAACAGTATAGATAATGGACGGATGGAAATGTTAATCCCACCTAACTGTTAGAGACCTAATCTTGAAAAACAAGTCTAATCTTACCTAATACACCTTAAAATAGGAACTGTAACACATTACAAGAACAGTGTGCATGTCTGTACATGTGCATCTTGCTGGGGGCAAATGTACAGATATCTGGCATCTGGATAGGAATATCTGACAGTTTTGACCTTGTTGAAACATTTGGCTGATCTTCCTAAGGAAAACTTGCTTTTACTTTTATTAAAATAAAATGTGTGTGTGTGTGAGAGAGAGAGTGAGTGAGTGATCTAGCAAAGCTGCAAACTCACCTAAACACACTTTTTATTGGGTCACCATGGCAGCTAGAGGTTTTTCTTGCGTTCCTATGACAACAATGTGAACCAAAACTACAAAAGATAACAAAGTGAGTAAGTTTGTAAGCATGGAGCAAAGCATGTCGTCGACCGTAAGCTTCTCCAAATAACACACACCGCTCCTACAAATCAGTGATATCCTCCATATGGTGACAATCTGGTGTGTGTGTTGCTGATTTAAATGACAACAGAACAGAAAGATAGTGCAGTTAAGGACGTTATAATGAAGGATGAAAGCCCTCAACATGAAGCAAAGAGACCAGCAGCTTCTCTTATTTATCCAAACACCTTTATTATCCGCATGTTACTACACGTCTGCTAACAGCATCACTGTGTAGGTCACCTTAAAAGCATGGCCACTGGGTTTAAATCAGCCTGTCCACACACCTCTTAGGTGAACAAACAAAACTTGGCCTCAAGTCCCAGCTTTGAGACCATGTGAGTGTGTGTGTGTTTGCATGGATACCTGAGCATTACTGAACATGTAGCTGCAGGTTCATCATCCTAAACGTAAACCTGAAAATATTCTGTGCAACACTATTCTGAGTGCCACTTGGTGGTGGCACAATAAGGAATCGGCATGACGAGTGCTTTTTGCGCGGGTTGGCCAGACGCCTGCTTCTGTGATTTACAAATGCAGACTGATAATATACACAAGCGTACACAGTTCTGTATATCTCTGCCAAACAGGAATACAAATATTAGTCAGTTTTAATGCGCACACACACACACACACACACACACACACACACACACACACACAGAGAACTGAACATACAGTTCCTCTGTTGTGATAAATGACCTGTTAAACAGAAGATTGGGGAGAGTACACAGCTCCCAGAGGGTCTTCATTCACCTTAGTCTCTGTCTCTGTCTCTCTCTCTCTCTTTCTCTCTCTCTCTCGCACGCGCGCGCGCACACACACGCACACGCACGGGCACAGACGCACACACACGGGCACAGACGCACACACGCACACACACGAATAATGAGGAGGTGAAATATCACAAAACATGACTATTAGCCCATTGGATTTATTAGATTTTCTCATAATCCAAAGTGATTTACATTTGAGAGAGAATACAAGTCAAGCATTTAGTTAAACAGCGGAGAATTTAAATCGCACAACTTTACAGGAAACGTTTGGCCAAAAATGGAGTTTTGTCAATCTAGCTGATCGGTTAAGATCTGAAGTTTTCTTCTTTAAAGTTGTTTCCACATAAAGTCCTTTTTAAATGAACCAAATTCAGCCCTCCAAAAGTGGACCAAAGGAAAAGGGACTCAGTTCTTTTTGCGTTCACACTGAGAGTTCATTTGAAAGAGGACTCCGTTCTCTTCCTGGTCCACTTCAGCTCTGATGGGGCCCGAGACCTCTTTCTGTTTACACTATAGTTCCTCTGGACCTCTCAGATCTTTACCTTTTGGTGCGTTCATTTTCAAATTAGACTGACTTGGTGGTCTACATGAATAGCTGGTCTCAGTCGGGGAGGAGCTGTAAAATACGGCAGTCAAGCCGGACAGTTTCTTCTTCCTGTTGTAGTTTGCAACTGACGTGACTAACGAGAGATCTCGTGGAATTGTGTTCCTTATTGTTGTTTACAGTTGATACAGTTGAAATTCCCCTTCCCTTTTCTAAATTGAACATGATAACTGATGAAATAAATTAGTGTTCATTTAATAAATCATTGTTGGGATACATTCACATAAATTCAGTGTTGAATGTTTCCTGCACATTTTTATCATCAGCCTACACCATAGCAGAAAATAATAAAGTAATAAAAGGTTTTCAGTGCCACTGTTGCAGAAATCACATATCAGATCAAGGTATTTCTTAACATTTAAAACTAAATCATGCATTCTAGCATCAGGAAATACACGTTATGTTTGTCATCGGAGGTTCCAGCCAATGAGGGTGATGTTATGACATTAGAAAGGCGTGCTTTAGCTCGTGCAGCAGATGGAGAGCAACTGCAGCGCCTGACTCAGAAAACTGCAGTCGTCTTGCTCCCACAAGGTTTAAACATCATGTGACATGGTTATGTTTCACAGCGCCGGCAAAAGTTGGACAAAAGTTTCTAACCAGCATGCATCACATTAAGTCAGTGCTGTACAGCGCCGGATTAAGTTGAACGCAACTTTTGTTTTTTTCGAGCGTCCCAGTTCAATAGCATGTGATCTGTCTACAGCAAGCCTAGAGGGCTACAATACAATGGCAAAAGGCAAAGTGAACCTGGAGCACTTTGTGTTCAGAATGTACAGGTTAAAGGGGGCGGCTCACCCTTCCCAGAATCCACTTCGTTGTTTTTTTGTTTTGAAGCATGTGACTGCTACTCTGCTGTCTTTCTAGGCAGCAAAACCCTTACAAATTCCTTGTTAATAATCCCTTCAAAATCCATCTCGGACTTTTTCCTTCATCTACATTTCATACGTGGAAGTTTTGAATAAAATATGCCTGATGTATTCTTTCCTACGTGGCCACCGTTGAGACGGCCGAGGCCGGTTCTGGTCCATTACAATGGAATAACCATATGAAAACAGAATGGATCAGTCAAAAGAAATTAAAATATAACTGCCAAAATATCTTCAATTTCACGTTACAATTTATGATCTATGGCTTAGGATGTCCCTGGATTGTTTCGGATTGCTTTTAAAACTGGAATGTCCATGGATGTGAAAATGGCGACATGCTACTTGGCACAGAGGCTTCTGGGAAGGGTGAGCTGGCCCTTTTAAGTGAACCGCAAGGCAGACTTGAAGTGAACTGAACTGAAACCACCTCCTGAGTTCGGTTTGTTTCAGAGAGGTCCGAGTTCATTTGGAGTGTTCACATATATGCAAAAGATTCTGACCAATCACTCAGAGTTCATTTTGACAGCTGAAAGGGACCAAGTGTGAAAAACACCCTAAATCTGCACTGGAGCTATGAGGATAAATTAGCAAGTATATAACAATTATATCATCATAACACACTAATCATCTAGCTGAGAAATAATATTTACCTGTTGCATAAAATAACAGAATAAAAGTATAAAAAGAACAAATTGGAAATACATTGCTACCTCAATCACTGTTTTCTACATGCATGAGTTCATAGATGCCCACGACTGGTTAGTGTTGCTAGTGTTCGTGTAGAGAGCAGGGACTCCAGGCCATGGATTGCTGTGGCACAGTTGTAAAGGAGAGTGTGTAAGATTTAAGCATGCAGGCTGCATGATGCTAAAGTAGCACCTATAAGCTTTTTTTTTTTTTTTTAAATTAGAAACATTAGCCTCATAGCTACTAAAGAACTTCAGTCACAACTTGGCTGAGCAACTATCACTGGGGTAAAGGGGAAAACATTATTTTCACGACATTATATCTCTGAGCGCGGCCTAGCACTGCTTTCCATTAGAAATCTAAATACATCATGTCAATACTTCAGTACTGACGCTAAAAAAATTACACACTTATATCCTTACCTACCATTCCTGCTTGTATTTTTTTTTTTACTCCCTCCTTCGTCCCGATCCTGCCCCAGACCAGTCGCTAATAGCAAGACCCATCTGTGTGTAAGAAAATCAATCAGGGTCTCATTTTCCCAATTTAACCCAAGTAGGGTGATAACGGGCCAAATGAAGATCCATTTATCAAGGCTGACACACACACACACACACACACACACACACACACACACACACACACACA
>JAOTRR010000047.1:12736316-12755873 GCA_028570945.1 Gogo arcuatus | reverse complement strand
AGAACCCGTTATTCAGAACACTATAGTAATATTGGGTAGAGACTCCCTTTGCTCTTAAAACAGCCTCGATTCTTCAGTTATGTGGCTGTACATACCCATGTCATTCAGATTGACTTGAATAAACCTACTTGAACATACAAAGACAAACCACCACCAACATTAAAACAACAACAACAACAACAACAACTAGAAGAGCACTTGAAGAGCAGACACCTCTAAATTGACGCTAACTGAACCTACAAAGGCAGAATATCACCTCCGTTACAACAACAACTAGTATTGACTTCATTTGGATGTTTCCATTTTCTTGGTGAAACATTAAGTAACCAAATAAATTCAAAAGGACTAGAGTAAAGCTACTTGAACCTACAAAGACAAAACAACCACCACAACTAGTACTACTACGACTACTACTACTACTACTAATAATAATAAATACAAATAATAGTAATACAGTACTACAAATAATAGATTTAGATAACTGCCTCAGTTCCTGGTTAACAGGCTACGGGTGAGTGTGTATTATTGTGTGTAAAGTGAGCAGGTTTAACTGAAGCTCTGTAGCTGAATGAGACTGAAACACATACAGCTCTTTCCTCATCACTGACAAACTGATATCTCGGGTATTTGTGGGAATAAAAGGCCTCCATGTATCGAGATCAGTTGAAACGACGAGCCCTCATTAGCAATGATAATGCAGAACGTACTGTAACACATGTATAATGACCTACAATGCAATCACATCATTTCAGGAAGGATGATGCGCTGAACTTGACAATAACAACAGTATAGAAACAGGATGGATGGATGAGTCTTTTCCGGTGGTAGGATAACTAGACGGTATCGACTGTGCATCGGGCATCTAAACGAGCAACGCATGTTGTTATTATTATTATTATTATTATTATTATTATTATTATGGGTGTTTGTGTAAAACGAGGAAGCCATATTCACCTGTCCACCAAGTCGCTGCTGTCTCGTCGAGCCGCGATGTTTACTCCTAAAGTCCGCGGTTTTCTCGGTACCGGCGGTATCGCGGGATTCTCGGAGCCAGAACACGCCTGTTTCTCCATGTTTTCCGCTTCCTGTCTCCTGATTGTTTGTCACTATCGCTTTATCTCTCTGGGCAGAAAGCGAGGCAGTTTGTGTGCTCTTCTTCCCCTCCCTTATGAAGGAAACGCTGTCATCGCTTCCTGGAGTGCTTTTGCTATTATATAGCTGACAAACAGCGCTTCTGTTTACTTATGGCGAGGAAATCATCTCTCTCTCTCTCTGTCACTCACACACTCACTCACACGTCTTACTATCTTTGTGAGGACCTTCCTTTGAGATAACGCCTAAATCTAACCCCAGCATTCACCTCATTAACCTAAATAAACCCTTTCCCCCTGTCCCGTCTTCCTGCTTCCATGTATTCATAATATCGTAGGCCACAGGAGCTAATTAGCCGTTAGCCCCTGTTTCCCTATAACACATTTACTCAGTCTGTACACACCGTGGGTATTAAAGTGAGGGATTAGTTAGTGTTAATGATGTACTGTCAGTGCCGGGGTGGTCTGGTCTGTTATATTCATGTTGTTGCAAAGTATCTTTACAAAACAACTGAATATAAATGAGTAGACTTAATGAGCAAGCCAGAGGCGACAGGGATAAGGACAAAACCCCATGAGTGAGATGACATGAGGAACCAAACTCAGAAAGAAACCCATCCAGAAAAAGTGGGGTTGCACGTCTTACTACTTGATAATGATTTTTTAAAGGAGACATATTATGCCCCTTTTCCACAAGTTGACACAGTTCCCTGAGGTCTTAATAACATGTCTGTGATATGCTTTGGTCAAAATAGCACAAGGATAAAGCACCACAGCTCCCTTCTCACCCTGTCTAAACAACCCTGTTTAAAACCAGCTGGTATGAGTCCCTGTTCCTTTAAATGATAATGAGCCACTGCTCACTCCACCCTGCTCTGCTGAGTGTTAACGGTATTGTGAATCCTGCAGCAAGTACTGCCAGTAACTTTCTAGAAAATTACCATACATCTGTTACCTCAGCTGTTAGCATTAGCTAGTGCTAAATGACAAAAGAAACACATAGCATGACTAGAAGGCCAGTCAGAGAGTACAGAACTGCTGTCTTGCTACGTTAGCGAAAGAGAAACTAAAGTTGTGGATCTGCCCCGTGACTCAGATCCACATCAAATTTTAGCATGTTTTTCCTTGGCCTATGCTACACCTTTCCACCAAGTTTCATGCAATTCAGGTTGGTGGGTTTTGCACAAGCCTGTTTACAGGCAGATAGACAAACAAACCACACCAAAAACATAACCCCTTTGGCAGAGGTAATTATTTTAAAAATACTTACATTTCCCCTGTCTGCAGTTTTGCCACAGGCAGTTGGTATTGATCCCTCTTTTAGGAACAATTTTGTTGCCACTCCTGTATTGTACAGGCTCAGGTTGGTAGAGTGGACAAAAAGTGGTTAGCGCACACGAACAAGTTTTTGCCAACTGTAGCTGGAAGGTTGCCATCAAAAAGAAACTCAATCCACTCAGCTCTTCTGTCCTCTGAGGCTGGGGGTCAATGTAACTATGCGTGCTGCTCTGTGCAGCCAACAACAGAGCAGTTCCCGTGCTTAGCTTGGTTACACATAATGCTAGCAGGTACAGCAGAACGGGTAGCCCTCAAGCCTTTGGTGGAGATATTCAGACGGTGGGTGGTATAATTCTAATGAGCTCCCTTCTTGATGTAAGGAGGGGAGTCAAATCTAAACAGCTTGTTGAATCACATTTTCTGACCTAGGCAGCCCAAAAGAAGCTGACTGGGTTGTCTTATTTCAGAGTTTGTGAATTGGTAGGCACTCCAGCCACCCAAATGCATGTCCACAAGCAATGAAAACTGCTCTGGGTGTGTGTGTGTGCGCGCATGCGTGTGTTCACTGCTTCAGATGGGTTAAATGCAGAGGAGGAATTTCGCTCTGCTTGAGAGAGAGTACATGTGACAAAAAAAAATAAAGGCTTCTTCTAAAAAAAAAAAAAAAAAGTGAGTTTTTCCACGTCCTTTTTAAAGAGATGACCATCATCTATCAACTACCACCAGAACCTGGATCTCACTGCAACTGGAATAAAACTACAGTGGATTGTGTAAAGAGGTACGATCATAAGTCATTTTTGTTACACCCAAGGCCTGCAAAAAAGAACCCCTACTGTGAACTATCATTACTTAGTCAACACATCAGACCTAATTCTAAAACCTTTTGTAGCCAGGGACCCTTTAACTGTAAAAGAAATACAATACCAAATTATTTTATGAACATCCAATTACTCCACATATAAAATATTATCTTGTTTATTTATTGGAGCCATAAACTTTTGCTTTCCTGACCTTTCCAGTGACAGTACACATTAGGTTCAAGTTGACTTGACACTTGTTTTTGAGTTATGGATGCTTGGATTAAACTGATTCTATTCTTCAAGTTACAAACAAATAGGCTAATAACTTTAAGGACCTAATATTAAATGTAACAACTTTGGGAACAGTAGGTTGTGATTAACACTGCTGTAACAAAACAATAGTGTACAGGTTGTGTCGTGGTCTCCTGGGGGTCTCTGACACCCACAGTGAGAACTGCTGCCTGTTCCTCTATAGAGATGGTGCCATACTTTCAAAAATGGTGAGGAGAAATTTAGTGAAGTACCCATGCTGGGATATGAGTGTTGAGTGGGACCAAGTAAACAAATGTAATTCACTGTGACTGTTACGTTAGTAAAGGTATAATGTGCTTCACTCATGGCTCTCTTGATTATATTTTCTACTGCATATCTGGATGTCAAAGACCAGGATAGAAAAAGTGTCAAACACGTAAGAACTGAAAGGCATGTGCATGTCATCTTTAGACGTGTAAAAATCTTTAAATTAATTTAATCAGCATTATTTACAGAACAAGAGGCGGTCATCAAACAGTGGAGTATACATGAGGGAGAACAGAAACAGAAAAGATGGATCCCTAAAAAGGCCAAAGATGTCAGGTAATACCCCCATGCCACAAAAAAAGGAAAGAAATAACATACACTCCTTCACTCAGTTTTACACTCACAGCAAATAGATTGAGAATGAAACCTCCCTAGAGTTGAACACAATTCTGACCTTGTTCTCACATCTCTATAAATGGTATAAAGCAAATCTAAATGCCCAGTAAAGAAATATGACATCCACAGCTCAACCAATCAAAACAGATTCTTATTACTCTCCTTTTTTTTATAAAACTGTCAAATTTTACACTGAATAAAATAATTATATTTTACAACAATAGAAGTTCCAACAGTAAAATAGGCTTTTGTTGAGGTAATTACATCATTATGGTGCTTGTACAAAATAAAAAATAGATTCTCCCCCCAAAAACACAACCAACAGCAAAGTGTTTTGTGTTTTTTTTTTTTTCTTCTTCTCACAATATGGTTTAAACTTTATTTCCTCATTGAGGCCAAAGACTTCAAAAGGTCAGCTCTTCTGAGGCAGCATTAGTTATGGCACCCAGGTGCCCTGATGAGCTGCTCCTACATGTTCAGTCTCAATGCCGGGTTTTTGCGACAGATAATACTGACAGTGGAACAGCTCAAGAGGGCAGCTTCTCCCAAATCACTAGCATTAGTTTCAGCTCTAATGGACTATGCAGCTTCTGTCCATGGGAAGTAACCTGAACATGAGCTGAAGACTCCGTGGCAATTGTACTTTATGTATTTAAAAACATAACCCAAAGTCACCGGTGCCTGGTGAATGAAGAGTGACCCTGTAGATCAGAAATGGAAGCCAGAAGAAATTTTTCCTTCATTGCCACTGATGCCACCTGCAGAAAAACAATCGTTTTGCTTATAAAATGTCTACTTGAGGTTGCAGAACACCTCAGATAGAAAAGGCACAGAACTGGTCTTTGTAGCCCCAAAACCCTGGTTCTGTATTATAAGCGCATCCAAAGTATTTTAGGACATTTTCCTCCCAGTCTGCATACATGAATTTTGAACAAACAATACCCTGAATGCTTGAAATGCTAAAACAACACTTGCACTGTCTTAACTTACTCAAGACAAATGCTATGTGGTCAAACACTTTTGAGTTCATGTCACAAATTCGACAAAGTCTACGACACAGACAATTCACAACCTCTGGATGATATCGGACTGAGCGGAAACCAGACATACAAAAGTAAATAGGTCTTCCTGAACTGTATGCTATTTCCCAGGCAGTTATGACAATGAGAAATTAACCATACAAAACTTACCACCTCTCTCTCAGTAAATAAAACTAGCTCATACTCATACCACGTTAAGCATCACCACACTTTTTCCAAATCCACTTCGCACCTACAGCCTTGTGACCATATCAGACAAACTGACACCTCCAGCATACATCACATTCTTATTTCTGATCCTTCATGAATTTACTTCACCGTATGCACAGTTCAGGAAGAGCTATTACCAACAACACACACAAAAACATTCCGCTGCGTCTTTAAGGCTTCTTGTTCCCCCCGACTGACTTTTGCGCTATGAAGGCCGTGCTGTGACATTATTGCATAATCGCATATTTTTCTGTTACTGGTTATCGCTGACATCACTACTAACAGCGTTATAATTATTACTATTGCTATGTACAAAATGTCCTGCGTGTTGAGTGGGTGTGTCTGCGACATCAGAAGGGCGTCTGCAGGTGCGTGAGGTGCTGATTGGGAGTGGCAGCGTTTGGGGTGGAGCTGTTAGTCAGGTGGGTGGAGGAAGGGGAGGAGTCAGTGAGCTGTAGTTCCTCCAGTTTCTTCAGGTACTGATCACGGAGTGCCAGGAGCTCCTTGTAGCGCTGCTCAACCGGGCTTTGCTGCCAACACACACACACACCAAATGTTATATCACAATTATATCACAATATTTTCCAAACAGTGAACAGTGAGTAAACACTTTTTTGGAAATGTGAATCAAAAATCATTTTGGAAAAACTATTTCAGTTAAACAAGTTAGTGGTGTCTGTTACAATCTTAAATTGTGATTTTTGAACAGTCATGTAAACTGAAAATGAGAGGACAAACATCTCTCCCTGAACAACCAATACTTGCTTTGCAACAAACCAGTTCAGCAGAAGTGCAAACAAACTAAATGCTCTTAATAACTTAATAAAAATATCTGTAAACTGAGCCGTTACTGAGGATCTGCATAATGGCAGAGATTGATTATCTTCCAGCATGTCATGCCAATCAGACTTCATATACTGGTACTTCGACTCTTCATAACTCTGACCTAGATAGATATGGAACTGATGGAAATACACCGGCTCTAGGGAGCACCGCAGATGGTCACTGTCCTGGACACAAAACTAGTACTGTAGCTACTTGTGTCATGCGGTCCATGTTCAATTTACTACGCGACACACAATGCTGAAAGCATAATGCGGACTTATAGCAGTGTGAATAAACACATTGGTGTAACTGCAACAGCGTACAAAGGCTAAGTCTTAGTTTTTACTGCTATACCATGTATCACTACCAAAGTGATTTACACATAACAGCTGCAATATTCCCTTCAACCACCAGAGGGCAGAAAAGACAGCAATAGTGCAGAGAAACACAATTCATCACATCACATCACAGCTCCTTTTTATTGCCAAAGAAGGCATTGACTGGTGCTGTAGCAGTTGATATTGCTAAAGCACAGCAATGTCAAAACTTCATTACGGCTCAGATTTCTAGAAAAATAATAAAAGAACTTGCTGACTCCAAGACTATCAAGAAAGATCTACATAACAATTCTCAACATTATAAATGGCTGAAAGTAAATACTAAAGAAATCAGCAAAAATCATGAAAATGGAGGGAGTGTTCATGTTGCATGTTTGAGATTGATATTTATATTAGTGATTGTACAGTGAGCATGATAGAACTATGCACTGAGCATGTGCATGCATCCGTGTGTGCGCGCATGTCTGTCGTGGAGATAAGGCAGTGTGAGCGGCAGCTCGCCGTTGTGCCAGTCAGGACGTAATTAAACTGGGGAAAGAGGATTTTCTGCACCACTGAAGCTGAGAGGGTGGAACACACACACACACACACACACACACACACACACACTCCCAAAGGCAATAACAAAGACACAGAAAAGAGGACGTGAACAAGAACGCACACAAACAAAGTTTGCACACTAAAAGCACCTTGTATACTCAGAAAAACACATTAACATGTAAATGCACCTAAGCAGCCCTTCAGCTACCAAAGCCAAATTATCATCTTAATATCCTCAAACCTGGTGCCGTATGCGAGGGTTCCAGCGGATATAGTAATTCACCCACAGCTCTAGGTGGCGCATGCTGGCTACAGGGTAAAGCACACGGCTGGACTCGTGTGTGTAAAAGGGGTTCACATAGGATGACACGTCGCTGTTTATCAGAGACCACAGGGACACCGTCTTTGACCGGACTTTCTGGGGGAGAAAAGAAAAGAAAAGAGGAAGGAAAACAAAACAAAACAAAAAAACCACCCACACACACACACACAAAATGAGCAATTTCAGTAAGACATTCACAGCTAAAATGTAGAAACAGATGACAACTGAAACTCTGCAAGTGTTGTACACATGCTTTGACATGGCCAATGCAATTAGATGGCTGTATCAATGTGCATTGGACCATCAGTGCTATTAGGCAAAATACAACAGAGGATCAATGAGCATTTATGAGGAGTGAAAGAGAAGCCCAGCTCTCAGACATGGAAAGCACAACTGAGGAGCTGAGGTGTGTGAGTGTGACGTGAAACTGCATTCTCTAACAGTTTTTGTTGCACTTGGCTCTGTGGGCCACACAATCAATGTTTCATCTCCCTTAAGTGCACCCTACTCCGATTTAGATGCACTGAAGCGCATCACATGCTCTACTTCACACAATGAGCAGAGAGAGACAGAGAGAGAGAGAGAGAGAGAGAAAAAATAGTCTCATCTCAAAATAAGCTTGTGATGGACAGCAGCTGCAATGATCTCTTTATTAGCGTGATGATATCTCTTGCCAATGACCATCATTAAGTCTAATTGACTAAATCCCCTATAAATATGTATTACTATTTTGTGTAGATTGATGACATATAATCCGAAATAAGTTCCTTTTAGTTCCAATTTTTAACACTGTAAAAATGTCTTACTTATGCAGGACACTGCAAAAACCACAGAACAATACTGACAGGCTTGATGTGACCAATGTTTCTGTTTCTTACGAGGTTTTCACGGACACTCTCGCAGTTGTAGAGGAACGTGCCAAAGCGACAGCTGTACAAGTGATCCAGGACAGTTATGAGAAAATGCATGTTGAACTCAAAAGCCGTTGGGAACTGTAGGAAGAACAGAAGAGTCTGTCAAATGCAGTTTATTAAAGCTAGGTGATATGACAAAAAAAACAAAAAAAAAAACCCCATCATACATCATGATACTTGATTACATTTTATGGACACACATTATGCTCAAACTGGCTTTGCTAACAGCAAAACAGCAGTGCAGCAATAAAACAATACAAAAAAAACTTGAAAAAGTTGAATTATAAATTTTATTTATAAGACAAAAAACAAAACAAAACATGTACCTGGTGTCATTTAGGGCTCTGACCTACTGATCATAAGATTCAAATCCCGATATTGTCAAGATGCCACTGCTGCTGCTTGAGCAAGACCCTCAATCTGTATCTGCTCAGCTCAATCCTAAGTCACTTTGGATCATTGACTGTAGAAAACATGGACGGCATGGCTCGATTGCCTCCCGCTATATAGAAATGAAGCCAAAAGACCTCCGCTATGTTGTAAAATTTGGAGCCAGAGTCTGAGCAGTAGAGACGGGAGTTGAAGTCGGGCACTCCTACTCCTTTGGTAGCCCCGCCCCTTCAACCAATGTACAGTGGTAGAAATGATCAGACAAATATGGGCACACTCTCAAATTCCTTTTATTACATCCATCCAGAGAGCTTACATGGTTTCAGCTGGAGATATTTCATTAATATGGATGTGTCCAGGAAGGACATTCATCATATGAACTGGAAATTCATTGGTGATGTGACTAACACTACCCCTTCATCATACCGGTGTGTTAATAACTAATTATTTGGGACACATGGCTACTCTGAGTGCACTGTAAACTAACTAGTCTACTTATAAAATCCATCCTATTGTTATTGGTAGTGTGTGTGTGTGTGTGTGTGTTCACTGACGAATGAATGGCTTTTGCACAAATTTCAATAGCCGGCTGGCTGGATGTCGTTAATACTTAAATAATATAGCTATCAATGTGGCTATGTGGCTATATGGCTGGGTAGCTAGCACAAATAAACTAGCCTTTTCCTATTAAAACTCTCAATGTTTCAAACGTTTTTAATAGAAATGGCTTTGTTTGTATTAGTGCATGTGTCTAGAAAAGTTAAAATAAGTAGGCATATGAAAGTAAATTCTGTGGTGAAGTTAGCTGGCTGGCTACAGCTGGTCTCTACCATCCAAGGCTGTCAATCATGTCATTCCCAAGCGTATCCACACCTTCTTATGAAATAGCAGAATAACGTTTTAAAAAAACAAATTTCTGAAGGAAAATAAAAGAATGTGCAGATATCAGCATAGGGAAAAGTAACAGTTTGAATTAGACACTGTAGATGGAAAGATAGTTTAGATGAGAAAAGTGACATGGGGGAAAAAAAACAACAACAACAACATTATTTTGTCATTGAAACACATGGGGATGGACAGGGCTAACAACTGTACTGCAGCCAGCCAGCAGGGGCGCTAGACCAGTGGTGGCTTCACTTTTTTACAGATGATGCACTGTCCATGTTTCGTACAGTCAATGCTTTGGATAAAAACGTCTGCCTAATTGAAACGCAAATGTAAAGCAATACTGGCTTTACAAAGTCTTTAGTACTGACAGTAAAGGCAGACTACATCAGATCAGCTCTATTAATAGTGTCATGTAAAGCAAATTAAAAGTGGCTTAGACAATCAAGGTAACATTTCCTGATGTTACATTTTACATCCACCTTCTGATGTAATGTATTAGTGTTCGGCTTACTTGCCAGCAATTGATAAACAAAAAGTTAATACGTACATTCATTTCTCACAATACTGCTTACCTGTTTGGTCATCTGCCACACACAGTCTATGAACTGTAAGAATATAGGTGACCTGTCCTGATCTGCGTGGTTTTTATCTCCGTGGCCGATTCTCTGCACATGCATTTACACAAACACACACTTTATTCTAAAGCTAAAGTAATAAATTACAACTTTGTGGTTTTACAGAATGCACTCCAAGCTACAGTTCACATTTACGTTTACTAGTGTGTAGAGAATGCATACACACCGAGGCGAACTTGTGTCCGAAGCTGATCCACTCCTTCTCGATCAGCACCTGGAAACCTCTGAGTGTGCGGTAATGCGAGTCCAGCATCAGCATGGCCAGAGAGGTGAGCTGAGCTGTGCGGTCCCAGCCGTCACTGCAGTGCACCACCACCGAGCTGCCCGAACACACTTTATCTGCTACCTGAATTGCTCCTGACAACACCAGCTACAGCAGGACAAGAACACGTCATGCAAGATCACGCAAATATTAACATTACGACTAACCATTCCGTGTCTATTATTTTTAATCTAATTGCATACTGAATGTGATTGGTCCAAAGCTATGAAGCTTCTTTTTCTTTTAAAGCAACATAACGCACTATAAATCTTTTTTTCCTAGAAAATACTAAGACATTTCTGGTTTAAATGAAAATGTTTAATTTTTAGCACACTATTAACCAAATTTGACTTAAACACTTCTATTTAATAATTTTCTTTATAAATACAGTGGAGGAAATAAGTGTTCAGCATGTCGACCATTTTTCTGTTAAACATATTTAGAGTGAAGCTCTTCACATGAAATGTTGAGCAGACGTTGGTATTAAAGCAAGAAAACTACCAAGCTGATATGTTGAATACTAATTTCCCCCACTGTATCTCAATCAGCATCCAAGATGATGTAACAATTTAAACATCATTTTATTAAGCTTTAAGTATTATTTCTAAAATACTATAAATGGCTGTCTGAAGAACATGAAAAATGGTGTGATGGCTGCAAAAGTAACAATGAATTAACAAATAATTAAACCCTATTTTATTTACCATATTAAATCTCAATTTTTTTTTTTGAGTGATATGGATGATTCACAGTTTTAATCAATTCTTTTTCTTTCTACATGAACCCAAGACAAAACATGATTCTAAAATAGTTTTCTTTATTAAAACTATATGCCGTATGTGTGTAATATCAACAAACAACAATAATAACAAAAGTCTTCAGCAGCTGCCATTACTCAAGCATGCTGTTGACCAGCAAAGCTCAGACGGGCAGGCGTCTCCAAGGATGGTGACAGTCTATGTTACCGTTGTAACTACAAAGAACTGCTGGTGCTGGTGTTTGAGGGACAGCAGAGGTAGCACTAATAGTGATTTTGGCATTTTTCACATCATTCAAAAACAAAAGCTTGAATTAATTCGATATATCGCTCAGCCCTGCTCCAAATGTGATGTGGGAGAAAACTTTAAAAATTCCATTTTGACTTTGGTGCAGGAGAATGACGTGCATTTTGATCGCCGGTATCTGATTACAGGCTGAATTGATTTGACTTGTGTCGATTTCACTACAGCACATACAGGTAGCTTATACAACAACTTGATCAAGTGTGACATTCACTGTGTGAGGAAATCACACTTAGCTAGCGAGGTTTCACACATCTAAAGGCAGACTGACTGCATTTCCCACTGCATTGGTAAACTGACTCCGTAACCAGCATGATCTTTGCAGGAAGACAGCCTAGGCAAATTTTGCTGAAATATATTTATCGCATTATGTGCCATGTTATAAGGAGGGGGAAAAAAAAAAAAAAAATCAACTTTGTCTGAAACCTAATCTTTTTGTCTATTTTGATTGTTTGCCAGAATTCAACCACTTACATTTACAGTGCAGTTTATACAACAAGATTATTCAAAACTTTCAAACAGAGGCAATAATATTAAAAGTCATTCTGGCTTTACCTTTATGTGCTCCAGCCAGTGAGTGGACTCCAGGCTGGACAGCCAGTGGGACTCCTCCACATTGGGGTAAACAATGTCCTTCAGCTTCTTTAGTGACTCTCTCATCACGTGGATGTTGTGGATGTCGAGGAAGACCAGTTCTGCATTCTGATAGGCGTCTTCACCCTCATAACCCCCTCCTGTGGCCTAGGGGTCACACGCGAAAGGTCAAAGCATGAACTGGACATTGCATAGTTGAGAGGTGACACAATGCTCACCAAGACTCCACACAGCTGAGTGAGTTACACTAATGAATCAGAGCAGACCTTTTCAAAATGCTAAGTCAGCAGATTGAATACATCAGTGCCATATTAGTGCTCCATGTCAGTTTTATTTCAGGCAGTTTGTGCTTTTGCCACACACATACACACAGACAGGCTCACGGTTCTGTCTTCTATTTGCTCAACTCTACCTCATTTGTTACGTCAGTCGACATGACGAGTAATGAATCAAGCTGAAAAAACCAACATGCCTACAAATGGGATAAGAACAAAACAGAACACAGTCTGTGTCTTGGAAGCAAAACTACAAATCATCCATACACTCACTGGTCAAATGTGGATTACGATGATTTAGCGGAATCACCATGATGTAGATGGAGATAAGATTCCAGGAAACAAGATGAGGTGATGCAATGATTTTACACATTAACAGACAAATATGAAATCTTTTACTACAAAAGTTGTCGTATAGTATAAGTAATATATCTATACCTGCATATTATCATCACTTAAAAACATACTAAATATGCTGACCACACATAGCCTAGCCATGCTAGGTCAGTTATTAACAATTGTGAGGCATTAAATTAAGAGAACTACCCAGCCTCATCTAGTGATTTACAGTACTGATGGTAAACGTAGAAAAAAAAAAAAAAATAGTGGAATGTTTTTGTTGTTGTTTAAAACAGGTTTTCCTGCATTGAATAAAGTGAAGAGCAATGCGAGGCACTACAGAGATGCTGAATGAGTTTGACATGCAGCAGTTGTTAGAGAAATTTTATGGCATTAATCGCTTTGCAGGAAGGACAGAGCACAGAATGATCACATTATTTTCTGTAACTCAGATTAATATTTATTCTCCTGCTAGTTTTCTGACTATTTATTAAAGGATTTATTAAAGGCCTGCTGTTAATCCTGTTAAGTAGTAACTTGCATATCAGGAACTTTCTATAAATCTGTGAGTATTTTAATCCAGATTTAAAACACACTTGTTTAACCTCAGCTTTTCTTAGTTATTAGCAATTTTCAGTGAATTACAGCCGTTTGAACTCAGTGCTACATAAATTACAGTTCATACTACTACAAAAGTACAAATTGGTTACCACAGAAAATATGAAATGTGTACAGTTGCACATTCATCCCCAGTTTGTCAAACAGCCTCTATAAACCTCTCACCTTGTTGGCCACAGCATTAACGTTAGGTCTGGCGTCATAGATGGTGAGTTTGGGTGTGTTGTTGGTCTCACGGATGACATCGAGGTAGCGCTCGTCATCTTTATTGCGCTTGCCGCTCATTCCCACCAGGGGCTGACTACAGCGCATTATCACCGCCTGCTTCTCCCTGTGGATCCATGACAACACCTGCACACACAAGGAAAAGCTGCATACACACTATGTATTGTACGCATCTCTGAAATGAGTTTTACGTGGTCTTATAGATAATCCATGTGGTAAGGACTCGAGATCGAAGCTCACTGGTATACGACAGCGAGAGCGGAATGTGGCCACTCGCCGCAAATCCTCATCCGTGGTTTGGAAAGGGACAACCAGGATGGTGGGATAAGTGTCACACAGATCATAGCTTGAGTTGATGAAAGAAATCCTCCATCTCTCATTAGGCAGACCCTAGAAAAAGCAGAGGACAATATTTCTGTCATACAGTGCAGTGATATCACATGGTCCAGAGGAAATTTACTGTAAACTGACTTTAGTGTGTTAGGGTATATAGTGTACATTTCTTCATCTAATTTTCTTTTCTTTTTTTTTTTACCAGTGCTCATGGTAGCCAAATATACAATTTGTGAACTATTATAACTGAATGCTAAAATACTTTTCTCCACAAGCTCTCGCACACAGTGCAAAGACAACTATAGTGCAAGAGAAATCGGACAGCATCATGGAGTACCTATATTCAGATTGAAATAATATTTTTCTGTAATACTGATTCAATAAACAGTTTATGCTGAAGTTTATGGATAATCTCAAATGGATTCTGTAAACCTAAGAACTACTGTTGTATTCGTCAAGAGGCTCCCAACACCCTTATTTACAATATGCTCATATAGAACAACCTTTAAACACATTTAGTACTATTCAACTTCAGATTATACAGTTGTGGAAGAGTAATTATTTATAATCGTGCTAGCCGGTCAACCAGAAGAGACTGGGTTCCATTTTGAGTCTGGTTCCTCTCAAGGTTTCTTCTTCCTGTCGCCTCAGTGAATTTTTCCTTTCAATTGTTAACTCTGGTTTGCTCATCAGGGACTAAATCTACATCTGGATTTCTAATTTTTGTGACAATGTCCATTTGTTAAAAGCACTATACAATTAAAATGGAATTGAACCATCAAAGTGACAGACCTTGAGAAGAAAGAACATGCAATACTGGCATAAAGTGGTTATTTAGGGATTAATTAGGGATAGAATAAGACTGAAAGTTAGACGGTCAGCTCATGGTGTTAGAAGGCAGGTGAGAAATTATCTGGCAACAATCTGCAGCTTAAAAGACAGAAAAATGAATGATCATCATTGCATTTCACAAAATGAACATGAAATTGCCTTTTACATTCTGTGCTTGTCTACAGTTTAAATGATGAATTGTACCACTTACAGAGATTAACACTTTTTAGCAATATTATTAAGTATATTTTTATCTCAATGCTACAATATTGCAATTTGGGCGCCAACACTTGCAACGTTTCTAGAATCAGTGGTAGCTGGTCACAATGTGAACGTGCAGAGACCTGAAGCTGGATTTCTCAAACATGTTGGTAAAGTTGCAGGTTGGAGAGCAGCCATGCTTGTCCAACTCATCACATTCATAAAAAGCAATAACTAATCCCATGTCAGGATCCAGTCGTGAGAGGCCTGATAAATTTGACCAAACTGCACTGGAATAAAAAATAATAATAAATAAAAAATTACACCTTGTTCAGCAGCTTTACTGTGATGAGTCTGACGGCCACTAAGAGCATTACAGGCCAGCCATAATGTATTGTCAAATCTGCAGAGAACTGCAAAAACTGTAATCAATTCAAACCAATTCATCAGCCCAAGTTCCAAAATAAATAAATAAATAGCAAAGAGGATAAGAGAGGATTTGCTGAATAAATCACAAGACCTGCTCCTAGCCCTGACCATAACTGTTTATAACTCTTCATACTATGAATTGAGCAAACACGTCTGGGTAAAATCTGCACAATCTAGGTTAATACAAAAATGTGTCTAAGACCAGAGATGAATTAAAGCACTGAGCAGCTGAGAGTGTATCCACAAAGCAAAAACGATGCGAGTGCTGTTTCCAGATCACCGTGAAAATGGACAGAGCTGCTCTGTTCCTCACCTGACGTCTGTACTCATCCATGGGTTTGTAAACTCCCCAGCCGTTCTCCTCAAACTTCTCCTGACTCAAGTATGAAAAGAGTGGCTATGGTGCGTGGGGGGGGGGAGAGAGAGAGAGAGAGGAAGGAAAAAAAAATAAATAAATAAATAAATAAAAAAAAAAGACACTGCGTCAAATTCAGAGACACATATTGAATTACTTTCTAATGGATGGATTTGTTACAGAGCCCCTCTAAGTTAGGTGACTGCATACTGTAAAGAGATGCTAACAACAGCAACAACAAATAATAATAATAATAATAATAATAATAATAATAATAATAATACACATGTAAATGACTGTTTGAACTGACCAGTCCATGAGAGAGAGGAAATGCATATTTAAAAAGCTCCCCAAAAATGTCTCTGCGACTGTGACCCTCCTGCTTCAGAGCAAACCTCAAGTTCCTCATGTCCTATAAACACACATTCTATGATGTTATTTGCTGAACAAGTTTTCATCTATTAAATTACATCTTTACCCATAGTGCATTTCTAAAACCATATTACAATACTTTAATGGCAAAAATGAACGTATTTAAACATTTTAATACAAGAATGTAAAGCACTTCGAGAGCCTTGTGAGAACTCTGCAGGGAGAAGGTGCTTGTGTATGCATGTAGTGCCAACTGGCATGTTCAAGAATCATCTGACTGAAGGACTGATTGATTTGAGGATTGATTCTAGACTTGTTTAAAATTGATTTGAAGGTTTTGTTTAGTTAATACACCTGGCCAGTGAGATATTACTGTCCTGAATCTGAGAGTGCTACCTTGCAAGTGATGTCCAACCCATAAGAGTTCTCCCCTCGGCTGGAGGCTCCGCCCATCTTTTCTATCCTGCTGATGACACCAAGGGGTACATCCAGCATAACCGTGACCTCCTGAGATACACACAGCAACACTAATCAGTACAACTAATATTCTATCCAATAATCTACATCAAATTCTCACAATCTTACAGGGCCTGATCTACTAAGCTGCCTGTTTTCAAGAGTAATTAGGCCACATTAGCAACGAGCATATGCATTTGAGAGTGGATTACACAAAGAGTGGGAAGTAATGGAAGGGAATGGGAGGTGTAGCAGTTTAAATACTCTGTTTAATGTACTACACTTTAGGCAATTAGCAGCAGCCAAACTGGCACATGATTTTGTTCACTTCCCAAAACCAGGTGTAAATTAAATTAGTAAGTTGTTGAAAAACATGTGAGTTGCTCTGAGCTTTATAATGTATAAATGTTGCTCTGAGTTGCCAAGTGGGTTGTTTTATCCTCAAAACTGGGATAACTCTAAACTGCTGCTTTTATTCATTGTCATAAATATATTTTTTCATACACAAATAAAGCGATTCGTTCGTCGCCCATCACTTTGTAGCTGACAGTTGGTCGCTAGTGGACATTCCAGGCTCTGGTTGCCCAAGTATCCCTCTTATATATTTATTTATAACTCCTCTGTTGGTCAGTGGTATCCTTCGCTCCGGTTGGCATTCGCCTCAATCGCGTCGCCTCCAAGTTGAGATCAATTTAACTCGGTACCCGCCCAGTTCGCATCACCAACGGTTATTTCACCTGTCATTGCTACAAATTGCCAAATTTTATTGACATTCCATTGTCTCTGGTCGCCACATCACTACTAGTCTCTTCCTGTGTGTACGCCCCTTTAGTCAGGGTTACGGTGGATCCGGTGTCTATGCTGAGAACACTGAGCATGAGGGGAAATGCCCCTATAGCAGAATATTTACTGTTCAATAATCTCCATGTCTATTTCAGTGTCTCCTCTCTACCATTTGTACAAATCTAAAAACAAAGAAATGTTATTACATGTTCAATGTTAATTAATGGGCTGTTCCTCATAAGACATACATGCTTTATTACACTATTATCAGGCTTATATTACTTTCTGTAGCATAAATCGTACAAGTCTCATCTTTATTATAGCAGCACAATTGCTGATTTGGACTGAATTAAGCACTGCCACAGACAGGTGAGAGAGGAAATATTAATAAAAGTTTTCCACTAGAAAATCCACCTCATTTGCCTCTCCATTCTCTTGTTCTCTTTATTTCCAACAGATCGTGGTAACAGCTGAAACTTGCAGCAGGACTGCAGGTGCCTCCTGGCCTGTGCCAACCACAGAGCATGCCAGCACACAGATGAAAGACTCCCTCATATGATATTCGTACAGCCCTCCCTTTTCTTTTTCATGCCTATCTCTTGGTTTTTTTTGCACTTCACTCTTGCACAAGGACAAACATGATGTGTTGCATTGCTAAGAGACAGCAGTAACTAAAGGGAGGAAGACAGAAAACATCTCAAGGCTGATAGAGAGACATGTAAAAAGAGACAAAGAAGGGAATGGAAAAAAAAGGGACAGAAGAGAGAAATCTTTCAGAGCGAGCTGGCAGGTCATCAGAAGAACTGGGAGCTGTTGGATGTTACACTGCTGAAGAGGTGGAGTGAGGTGAAGGGAGGAAACCTGACTCACACTGTCTGAAACGTCTCTGCTGAGCACATTTACCTCAAATAGAAAAGCTGGCCTGTCTGAGAGCTGCTCCAAGGGAAGTGTGTGTTGCAAGCTCTGTCTTTCAATAAAACTAAACTCTGTGTTGTGAAGCTAAAGATACACACAGCCTCTCACCGTGTCAGTGCTCTTGAAGTACAGTCTGTAATTGGTGATGAACACTTTCCCTTTGAGCGCTCCATTGAACGGACACATGTAGATGAGGTCTTTGTCTGAGAGAAAACATAAATGGCTCACATAAAGATGGAGAAACAGACGTTCACATTTTATCTCAGTAAATGGTTTAGTATTTAAACGCAGTTGAATATCAACAGTGCGTAAATCTTATATTTCTACATTAGCAGTAGAGCTACACTGTGTGTTTGAATCCATTACCCACAGTAATGTTTTCTCAGGGACATTTAACTACATTTGATTTTTTCAATTTACGTGGGATCCATGGAAAAACTGACCATCTTTAACTTCACTCTTAATATCCATCCATCCATCCATCCATCCATCCATCCATCCTCTATATTGTTTCTACATCAGGGTCGTAGGTCACTCAGTCATTTTTTAAAAATTACTTAAGCCCCTGCATTACACAGTAAATCACAAATGGCTTCCTATGCAAACTTCTATTCCTATACATTACTACATTTAAACAAAACCGCACAAGCAAGAATGCAGTTATACTGAATATCAGCAAGGCTGTGATGTGGCCATAGGCACGAGCCCAAAGGACCGAGCCCATATTCAGTATAACTGCACGATTGTGCGTGCAATATTGCTTTTATATAACAGTTCTACAACCAAGAAATGAATATCGAATAAGTGACATTTCAGACACAATATAGCAAACATTCTGTTTATTTTTGCTCTGCTCGTGGACGGAGATCAAGAAGAAACCACACTCGCTTAATAGCATGTCTGCTAGCTTGCTAGCTCTCTCACATTGATTTGTACATTCCCGTTAAAGGCGCTTCCGGTTAAACTGGCATCCCTCCTTCCTTTTCATCTTCATCTGAAGATGAAGCAGTCGTATTTTAAGTCAAAAGTTATATTCCTGAAAATTATCGGGTGCTATACCAATGCCCACTGATGTTGTTGCTAACACTACTGTATAAACCTTTTGAACTAATTGTTCACACCAAACAGACAAGTGGAGGGATACACCAATGATTTTTTTTTTTTTAAATACAAAGTTAGCAACCACAGGTCTAATGCCCCTGCTGGCTGGCTACAGTATAATGTGTAGCACCGCCTATCCCCAAGTGTTTCAGCAACAAGAGACCCCATTTTCCATGTCACTTTTCTCGTCTAAACTGTCTTTCCATCTACAGTGTCTAATT
>JAOTRR010000047.1:12421013-12433014 GCA_028570945.1 Gogo arcuatus | reverse complement strand
TTCTTGTTAGGATATATATTCTTATTCTTTTTTTTTATTTGTTGCAATACAAATTTCATTTATTTACCATGACTCAATCTTCCCTGAGTGGTCTGTCTCAGATCATGAGAAACAGCTTCCAGCTATCAGGAGATAACCCTCAGGATTAGCCATAATTACTGCCAATTATAGGCAACTGAGGGGAGAGGCAGAGCAAGCACACTGGGAGCAGCCTGAGTGTGGAGGAGTGGAAGAGGGCAAGAACTGATGGCTGGACTGAGAGAGAGAGAGAGAGAGAGAAAGAAAGGGGGGGGGGGGTTGGGTGGAGGTTGCCCTGTCTCCTGTATCGTGTCCCTTCTTTTGCTGGGTTTAAGTGGCTGCATTATACTGAGAGCCCCTTTCTGCCTTGTTCTCCACTGTTGCCCTTTTAAGAGTAACCAGAGACAGCCGGAGGACAGCGGGCACAGAGAGACAAGCACTCCGCCCTGAAGAGAGAAAGAAAAGAAAGAGCAGAGAGAGCGTGAAAGAGACCAATGGCAAATGGGGCTCCTTCTGAAAGTAGCGTAGTTAGCAGATAAAAACTGTCTCCTGCCTGTAAAAAGATCCTTCCTCTTCTTCTCCTCTCCTCTTTTCTTTCCTCCCTTGATTTTTGCAAGTTTATCTTTGTGCCCTTAATTGGGAGCGGAGACAGAGACTTTTTCAAGGCCATCAAGACCCCAGATGCCTCTCTACTGTCTATTCATCCCTTCTCTCTCTCTCTCTCTCTCTCTCTCTCTCTCTCACTCTCTCTCTGACCCTGCTTTTGTTCCCCCTTCCTTTCTTTTCTCTCTCTTATCCACTCATTCCCTCCCAGCATCCTCTCTGCTCTGTGTCTGTCCTGTGGTTTAACATGTTTGTCTCACTGTATTCCCTCAGCACCAATTCATTCCTACTCCTTCATCTTACTGGCTACTAATGTCTACTTGTGCTTCCAAGGACAGAGATAACATACTGTGGTGCATGCATTCACACTCACACACACACCTAGAGGGCAACAAATACCCTATCTCATCCATGGGAAACTCAGGTGTGACACCTCAAGTTCACCTAGAGGTTGACACAATCCAAAAACAACAGCACAAAGAAAGAGAAACCTAGACTGATGGATCTAGAAACCAAAACGATGTTGTGAAGAGACTTTATCCCTATAAACAGGCCCAGGTTCCCCACTGTGCTGTGAAGGTGTGTTTCTTGTTAATATCCTGAAAGGGCAGATTTTCTTTTTCCTATCCTATTTTGTGGTGACGTTGAGGAAGAGGGCACTGAAAGTCACAAACTCGATTCATCACATTGCTAGATGGAATGAAGACAAAACGACATCATTATATCACTGCTGTTGTGTGTGTGAAAGAGAGAGACAGGGAGCTTGTGTACTTGGGACGCCCATCTGCTAGATCCATCAGCATGGAGAACTGATGAGTGTCAGACCAAATACAGAGGAGTAGCGGGAACAGGACAAAAAACAAATGGAATGTTTCTGGCTCTGCGTGCTCCTGGACAGCTCTGCCACTTGCTGTCTAAGACAGGCATAAAAGCTTCAATCTGTTCAAGAGCAGCAGCACCACAGCAAGTACATTAAACAGGCCTTTTATGATTATTATTGTATTGAATAATAGACAGGTGGCCCAGTCTCAAATACACTAACACAGAGGGATAAATAAAGTTACAGGGGTGGAAAAAGAATAAAACTAGCCCAAATTAGTTTTGCTGAAACACATTGCACCCATCTGAGATTCAAGAGGTGTTCAGATCACCATAGCAACCACAGAAAAATAGCAGGACTTTAGAATGAAGCATGAGAATGTGTTACTTTTGTTCAGACAAATCTTATTTGCTGGATATTCCTTTTCATTTCCATCTGGCTTCTCAATTGTTTAATCATTGGACTGCTTGTGAGCAAGGCCTACTAGACAGTCCTAGCAAAAGAGGTGTGAATAATTGTGGTTCAAAAGGCAGTTTTGAATAGTTTAAAATGTGTCCCCATATGGGTGGAAAAAAAAAATAGGGTAAGCATTAATACAGCTGCCAGATTACTTCTACGGCAGTGGAAGAGTCCATATGCTCAAGTACCAAAGGATTGGATGACTGAAAATACAGCATATGAATGTATATTAGCAGGATACACTTGTAGTAGGGAGAAAAACATTTTTAAACAGTCTGTTTAGGGCACACTAAGTGGTACAGCAATGATGTCCATATGAGGGATTTTTTTATTTATGTATTTTTTCTGACTATTAACTGACTGCGAAACAGCTGCTGTTATGATTTACAATGAACAGCTACCTGGTATTGGCCACTTTATTTCTTTACCCATTAAACCTTTGTAAAATTGAAAAGGTAATAAAACATTTGAATAAAATCCTGCAGTACTGAAGTCCCTTGCAGCAATTCCTCCTCAAGTTTAGCTGGTCTACATTTTCAGTGTCCTCCACATACTAGTGTCCAAATGTCCCAAACATCAACCATGCATTTGCATATAATGCTAGAAATTGGTAACTGAGTTACTCAGTCACTGCTTCAGTAAGAGACGGTTTTAAAAAGTAAAATAAAGAGAATTGTTTTAAAAACAACAAACTAGCTGACTGTACTAAATGTATACCCACAACTTCACATCTGCCTGTTGGACCCCAACAGTCATGACAATATCTGTGAGGAAAAAACTAATATACAGTTTTTGTGGGGTTTGTTCTCGAGAAAAAGTTATCATTCTTGTTATGATCCTAATAGAAAGATTTATTCTACATGTGTTTAGAATTTGCTTAATTCAAACTACAGCCTCCTTCTAAAAAAAACTGCTCTTGAGTAACTTCAGAACATTCTTGAAGACTAACAGTTTGAACAATTGAACAGCTTGGCAATGTTAAGTGACTTCTTGAAGCAGCCAACGAGAATTTTGCCTACTGAGCTTAACCAGAAACACTTACAAAAGATATTGTGCATTTTATTTCCCACTTTCAGTCCCTTTAATTATTCAATCATTTAGTAAGAAGTACGTATTTAATATGTGAATTATTGTCAGAGGGGTGCGCTTAGTCAGAATGTGTTTGAGGTTACAAGGTTCACCACTGCCATTTTTATGGCTTTTTCTCTATAGGCGAGACATTCCAGTGTGGGACAGCTTGCTTTGCTTTTAGACAAACTTGTGCTAATGACTGAGATGTATGACTGCATGATCACTGCCAAGCACTGCAAACCAGCGAGAAACACAAGCACCCCACATGCTTAGCTACAGCATGATAACCCATAACTGCCTCCTGATGTGTGGTTTATATATAATCAAATATTACCTTTAAATATCTTACTGTTTTAGTTGCAATGAAATGGAAGCCACTGTTATGGCTGTTTTAGTAGAATGTAGGGCAAAGTCATTTCCATTTGTCATATCAAAAAGCAGGCTTTTGGCTCTTTATCACTGCATAGGTGAGGTAATGTCTGCCCTTTCTGTTAACTTTGCACCCAAATTCACCTGCCCTCAACCCACCCCCACTCCTGCCTGTGGGCCTCATCTGTCAGTACTGCCATCCCCCAAACCAACTCACCTGATCCTCAACCATTTCCAGATTCTTCCCTTCCCGTCCCACTCCTCCAACCCCAGAGACTCAGCTCACAGATGGCTACACTTTGGAGGTGGTCCTATTCAAAAAATAACACCCTTTTACAGACAAAAAAGGAGAGATGGACAGAGGAATGCCAAATTCTCAATTTCTCCTTTATTTCCTTCTCAGGGTAGGGCCATGAGATGCACCATGTGAATAGGACAACTGTCTGATAAGATTACCTAAAGGAAATCTGTTACCCCCACTGGTGCCTGCAGTGAGCAAGATTTCAGGATGGAAACTTGTGAGACAGCATCACTTAGGAGTGAGAGCATGGAGAAAACAGGGGGGGAAATAAATGAATGGAGCACCTTATGTGATACTATAAAGCACAAACCCTGGGGAAACCTGAGATGAGGGTCAGATGGCAATCAGTGGCATCTTTTCAGTACTATGGACTTTCCTCTCCTCCATTTGTTACCTGCTCCTTACCAGAAGATTGCTCACAGCTTTGAGATTGTCTCTTAGCATGACCCCTGGACCATGTGGGGATTGCACAAGCCCATCCAGTAATGATAGTGTTCTTCCTGACTTTTCCTTGTCCATGTATGAATCGGATTCGGAACAATGGCCAGGCACCTGTGGGAATCCTCATATTTCTTTTCTTGTCTTTGGTAGAGCTTTTATGAACAACTCCCCAGGGCACATTGTGCTTGTTGTTATGTTGCAACAAGTTCAGAACAAATGGTCCACTGTGGGGAATTTTCAACAATGTGTTTTTGCACTTACTTATTTCTCTCTCTTCTATGTTTACTCTGAAATAAGTTAATGCAGTTGAACCCACTCCTTGAAAAGTCATAACCAGTGCTTTTTGGGAACTGCCCGTTTTCCCACCTGAGCTCTGTAGTAACATTCAGTCTTAAGAGCCTAAATAACAATCCATCAGTCATCCAAAATGCATGCCAAATCTGTAACTCCTACAGGGGGCCTAATGTTCCAAAGCAACCAAATATGGACCTGGTTTTGTCCTATCATTATTGAACTATTCTGACTGCTCACATAATTTGACATGTATAAGCAGGTTGAGAACAAAATCAGGCTTTGGCACTGGCAAAATATGCTTTGTAAAGTAAGAGTGTATTAACCTCAAATTCCTATCAGTCCATCATTTACTTATCAAGTATCAAATTAGACTGGTCTCACTGCCAATGTTTTCATTGGATCCAAGAAGTATGTAAGAGAAAAAGAAAATTCAACATCCCTTTCATGCTTGATTGGAAAGGAAATACTGTTTAATAAGTGCCTTAAGAGTGTAATAGAGTATTGAGCAAATCCTCTCTACTTGATATTTCTTTATATTGCAGCGTGCAGCTGCAGCTACTTTCCTGTTGATTTGGTGATTTTTTTTCTCTCCTTTTTCTGTCTACCATCTCAATTTTGCTTCAAATATCATTTACTGTAGATGTGTGTATTTGTGCATGATGAGACAGAGAGAGAGAGAGAGAGAGAGAGAGAGAGAGAGAGAGAGAGAATCTAAGAAATTTGCTGTGAAGAGAGCAGTCAAAGGCTAATAGGATTGTATCTGAACTCTGCAGGGTGACATCATTCTCCTGACAAGACTCACTTCCTCTTCTCTCCTGTCCCCTGCTGTGAGGTCAACCAATCAGCTATAGGATTGCTTTAGCCAGCTAAAGAATGCCAGAATGAAAATGTGGCCAATTTTGTGAGGTAGATGTGAAGATGGACAAACAATGATGGTGATAAAGAAGGCAGATAGTATAAAGAAACACAGGAGTTATTGAGGTTGTTTACCATGAATTGTTGAATGATAATTGTTTGAAAGAGATAAGACAAGAGAATGTGAAAAGAACTGCACTAATAAGTCAAATTATTCAAAGAGGTGTGAATAATTGTTTTTCAAAAAGCAGAATGTGCCCCCATATGGGTGGGAAAAAAATAGGGTAAGCATTAATGCAGCTGCTAGATTACTTCTATGGCAGTGGAAGAGTCCATATGCTCAAGTACCAAAGGATTGGATGACTGAAAATATAGCATATGAATGTATGTTAGCAAGATACAGTTGTAGTAGGGAGAAAAACTTTTTTTAAATAGTCCGTATAGGGCACACAGCAATGATGTACATATGAGAGATTTTTTTTTTAATCTATATATTTTGTCTGACTATTAATTGTCTGCGATACAGCTGTTGTTATGATTTACAATGAATAGCTACCTGGTACTGGCCACTTTATTTCTTGACCTATTAAGCCTTTGTAAAATTGAAAAGGTAATAAAACATTTGAATAAAATCTTGCAGGACTGAAGTCCCTTGCAACTCTTCCTCCTCAAGTTTAGCAATTATAGCTAGTCTACATTGTCAGTGTCCTGCACCAACTAGTGTCCAAATGTCCCAAACATAAACCATGCATTTGCATTTCAATGTTAGGAATCAGTAACTGAGTTATTCAGTCATTGCTTCAGTGAGTGATGGTGTTTTAAAAATTAAAATGAGAATTGCTTTAAAAAAGAGCAAACTAGCTGATTGTACTATATGTATACCCACAACTTCACATCTGCCTGTTTTGTAGCTCCCAACAGTGGATCCCAACAGTCATGACAATATCTGTGAGGAAAAACTAATATACAGTTATTGTGCAGTTTGTTCTCGAGAAAAACATTATCATTCTTGTTATGATGCTAATGGAAAAATGTATTTTACATGTGTTTAGAATTTGCTTAATTCAAACTATGTGAAAAGATCTACCCTAATAAGTCAACTCTCATACCTGCAGGGACAAGTGAAGCCTCCATGGTGAGACTGCCCACTGAACCCTGCAACAAGCAGAGCAAAGAATAAAAAAAGAATGAGAAGTGATAGCCACAGAGGTTATGAGGAGTTGAGAAGTTCTAAGGAGCAAATTCATCATTTGGTCATAACTGTGGGCTATACACTTTTTTTTTTGTCCTGACTGACCTTCAGAATCTGTAAATCTCTGTGTCACCAAACGGTTGGATTCCTGTTTTTGGTTGTTTCAATTTTGTACTTGCATATGATCCAGGTTCTAAGATGGCAAAGCATGTGTCATTTCTGGACTCTACGAGTAAAACAAGATGTCTTAAGAGCACCATCCTTCCCCATTTATGCACCGTGGCCATGGTGCAACATTAGCCGATTGAGTCTATTAGGCCCATTAGGAAAATCCAATATTCAAAACCTGCCACAAATATGCCTACAGAACACCCAGGCTCTATGTGGAGTTGAGATAATAGGACTAGACCTTACAATCCCTTATCAGCATTCATCTGAGTTGATATCTTGTGTGGGAAGGTGGAGGAGTAAATGCTTCATTGGGGTCTTCAGGTGGGTAGCAGCAACACCGCACTAATCACCTGCAATACCATATCAATCACCTTGCAATCACACGTAATACAATAGCATCCACCAAGCCCTAGAAACCACCTGAGATACCACACCAACCACCTAGCAACACCCTAGCAACTACTTATGATACCATAGCAACCACCAAGAAACACCCTAGAAACCATATGGAATACCACAGAAACCACATAGCATTACCAAGAAACCACCAGGAAAACCATAGCAACCACCTAGCAACAACCTAGCAGCTAGCTGGAACACCATTACAACCACATAGCAACACCATAGTAACCCATTTGGAGACTTTAACAGCTTCCTTGAAACACATTATCAGTCACATAACAACACACTTGCAACCAGTTTGTATACCATAGTAACCACCCAGCAACATCTTGGCAACTACCTAACAACATTATAGCAACCGGAGGGAAGTAATAGGACACAGGCTTAGAGTCACTTATTCACCCAAGTTGATATCTTGAGTGGGAAGCTGGAGGAGTAAATGCTTCATTGGGTTCATTGGATGGGCACTCTCCTCTGCTTTTTCCCTTCCCTCTGACTGATAGTCTTCTTGTAGACTAGTTCCTGTCCTTTTGTTTAATCCACAACCTGCTGCTCCTCTGTTTAGCAGCTTCTGACACTGATCTAGTGGTTTGTCAATGACCCTGTCCTCAGACACCAACTCCAATCAACAGCCTGACAGTTAAAGTTGCCACAAAGCCTCTGCAGCCAACCTCCACTGGAGGAACCTGAGTTTTCCAGCCATGTTGTACTGCTTCAGCTGCCAGGTCAGAATGTTTCAGCCATGCACTTCACCAACTGCTTCTTCCCAAAGCACCATTAGTTTCACAACAAAAAGGACTTTCTGCAAGGCTGATCACATGGTCAAATCAGGCCTGAGATTTCTTTATAATTAATGTCTAATGAAAAAGTGAGTTTCTGATCAAGGTCAACCTGCACCTAATCTGACGTAATTACTAGGAGCCCTCAGTACATACTGCATGTCCAGTCCTGTTCATTTTGCCAAACAGCCAAAGAGCCCAGAAAACACTGCAGCAAAATGTAACTACTTAGCATGGTTGTATTTGTTCATTGACTACCCAACTGATCTGACACCTTCAGAGAGCTAACACCAGAATAACAGTTGTCATCATGGAACCACTTCTCTTCTTGAAAATGGTGGTCTGGGGTTTGCTTCAACCAAACTGTGCTGCAGTCCACATCAGGAGTGGAAGCTTTTGCTCAACATTGCATTTCATGATGCAGGCAAAGGGTTGTTATGATTAGCAGAGGAGACAGAATGCCTTATTGTTCTATAAGACCAGATATTCATAGAACTGTAGCAATGTAATTAGTTAACATTTGTGGAGCAAATGCTTGCACTGACAGCATTGCAAAAAAACACTTTTGTTGAAAATCGCTGTTTGTTACCACTTGACTGTTGGTACTAAATGTTTAAAAATAACAAATGGATGAACCTAGTACTTACCATTTAACAAATCTGCATGCACAAAAGTAACACATTCAGGGAGTTCCTTTTAGGTCACACTGCCAGTCCCAAGCCTGGGTACAGGAGGAGGGTTGGACCTGGGGTTGGTAACTCCACCCCATAAAACCTACCTGCTACAGAAACTGCAAAAACATCACTCCAGCGAGAGCCTGGTCAGGAAGATGCCTCTTCAGAAGAGGCGTGCTGGTGACATATGCTGGTGAAAGCCTACAGGAAGACAGTTTGTCAAACAATCTTCTAACAACAAAGGCAAAAACCAAGATAGGGACCTGGAACATCAGAACCTTGTATGAGAATGGGAAATCAGCACAAGTGGCAAGCGAAATGAGGCAAGTGATCCAACATCATGGTCCTCGGTTTCCATCTTGTGAAATAAGATGGAATGAAAGTCGTCAAAACAGAGTGATATCAGAGGAGAGGTCTGCTATGCTGCCTAGATCATGAACCCACCCAAGGAGAGGAGTAGCGCTGATGATGACACCAGAGGGTACAAAGGCATTGATGCCTTTGTAGCCTCTGGAACCAGAGGGACTGATGCCTTTGTAGCACTGATGCCTTTGTAGCCAAGTCTGGGAACCAGACTTGTCACAACTTATGTCAGCAAGATTCAACTCCAAAAGAAGGAAGATCAGTCAGTCAGTGCTACATCATCCAGTGATGGAATGGAAGTTGCCAAACCAGACTGATATCATGGGAGAGGTCTGCTACGAAGACCTAGCTTATGAACACACCCAGGGAGAGGAGTAGCAGTGATGACACCAGAGGCTACAAAGGTACTGATGGCATGGGAAACGGTCTCATCACGACTTATGTCACAAGATTCAACTCCAAAGGAAGGAAGATCAATCATCCAGTGCTACGCACCAACTAACACAGCTGTGGAAGAGGAAAAAGAAGAGTTCTATAGTTCCCTACAGTCTCTGTTTGATTGTACACCAAGGAGAGACTTGAAGATCATCATGGGAAGACTAAATGCAAAGGTTGGAGAGGACAACACAAAAAATTCATCATGGGAAAGCATGGTATACCTGCAATGAAAATGCAGAGCTGTTTATAGACTGATGCTCTTTCAATGATCTTGTCATTGGAGGCACCATTTGACTGCAGAACAAAATACATAAGACTACTCTGAGTTCACCAGATGGAAAGACAGAAAATTGGATTGACCACATCACAGTTGAGCAGACATAGCCTCAGATCAACAGCTACACTTGCAGGAATGAAGACCAAATTGAGAACTTTCAAAAACCCATCAGACAGACTACACCATAAGTTCAACATACAGTTTCTGAGGCACAATAAGAAAAGAGAAGTGTTCAACTGCGAAGTCAAGAATGCTGTATGTTTGAGGCATTAGTAGGACTGATTGAAACAACTGTTGAAGACCACTGGACAGAACTTCAAAAAAACCTGGAAGGCCACTTGCACAGAAGTCCTGGGAAAGAAGGAGAGAGAACAAAAGGAGTGGATGACACCAGCAACATGGGCAAAGACAGACAAGGGGAAAGAATTGAAATAGAACACCAACCAATGTGAGGACTAGCAGAAGAAAGAAGACCTTAGAACACAGTACTGGGAAGCCAACCATCAAGTAAAGTGCAAGAGGTGACAAGAGGCAGTTTCTGCATGACATGACAGAAGAAGCAGAAATGGCAGCTAGGCAGAACAACATAAAAAGACTGTATGGCACAGCACAAACTCTGTCAGGAAACAAAATGCCAACTCAAGTAAGCCAGAAAAGGATAAGAATGGCAAGACCATCACTAATGATACAGAACAGAGATCTTGCTGAGAGATCTTGCTTCCTTGAAACACTTCAAGGAAGTCTTAAACTGACCATCTCCACAAACTGTTCCTGACATACCACCAGCAATTGAACAGCTTAGAGTGAACACTAATCCACCAACCAAATCTGAAATAATCAAGGCCATCAAGACTTTGAAGAATGGCAAACGGCAAATTCCTGGCAGCCTGGAAGTGAGGCCACCTGGTGAAACCACCCAAGAAATATGACCTTTACCAATGTGGCAATTGGCAAAAAATCATGCTCTTTCCATTTCCAGCAAGGTTCTGACCAGAGTCTTTTTGGAGAGACTGAAGGAGGTCTTGGACAAGAGACTCAGATCAGAGTAAGCAGGGTTCTGCCAGGACAGATCATGTATAGACCACATCACAACTCTTCACATCATCATTTAGTAGTCCATCAATGCATTTCACTCTCTATACAACATTCATGGATTTTGAGAAGGCCTTCAAAATTTGTACAGAGAAACCATCTGGAAGCTGGAACCCCTCCCCCTAAAAGTCCAGAATCTGTCCTGATTGCTCAAGCATCCTGACCAAATGTGAAAACGCCCATGCATTTTGGATTGGTGTGCCAGTTTTGTGGATTTCTCCCATTTGTACTCTGCCTATCTTTCTATTCTTGTGTTTACATTAAGACTGTTGCTGTGTTTTCACAAAAGTCTTAGATTGGTGAGTGTTACAAACCTAAACATCCATGAGATGCATGTCAGTGGCACTTTTAAATGCACAAAAAGTTGAATCAAGGCAGCCAGTTCCACAGTCTCCACATGTTTAACTAAGTTAGAGAGACTCAGAGCAAAAATGATTTACATCTACAAATCAAGCCAGATTTATTGTTCCTGGTCCACATAATCCATCACTTCAATAAAGCATAGAGAGCGGCACTAGCTGGCGAGTGCGGAAAGAGGCATCCTTTGCTTTTCCAATCAGAACTCAGAGACTGTGCAAACGATTGGTCTGGAACTAAAGAAGAGTTATACAGGCCTTGCTCTTTGTAGTTCAGGGTAAAAGCTTAAACAAGTCTATAATTATGGTTGAACTGCCAAGCTCACAGTGCATCTTAGTACAATAGTGAGGCATGGCTCCAGGCTCCAGGGATCAGAAGAGAAGTCTAGCTCTTCAACATTTATGGGGGTATTCGTTGAGGAGTTTAAAAGTTTTGCAACCAGAAAAATGAAGCATGGAAAACATATAAACTGTACATTTTCCCCTCAGATAAAAGGATTAATGCAAAACTATTTTACTGCTATGCAGAGGGAGAGATGGAGAAAGGGAGGGAAAAACTACATGTAGAAATTGGATCAAGAAAAATAGCAAAAGAACTTTCAGCCTTTTCGCCCCCTTTCTGGCCCTGTAGCTCTATTGACGAGCTGATGTGAAAAGTCTTGCTTTGTGTTCTTAAGCCTGAATTAGTTAGACACACTGATTAGTCTGCGTTGAGCCCAGGAACATTCCTCCCTCTGCAAAACATTTTCTCAAATTAAGGAAAGGTTACAGTAAAAACACCACACTCAATCACCCATCAAGTCTCCCATCTACCCCCTCTCCCTATAACCGCCCTCATCCCAGGCCTGGAGCAGAGAGTGCGACCCAAGCTCTCGCTTTCTCCTCTTCTTGCCCATGTTCTGTCAACAGCTAGAGGGCATGAGCAGAGCAGAATCATTGTGACTTCAATCAAGTGAAGTCCCTGAAGTAGCAATCACGTTTATCTAGCCATTGTGGCAACAAATGGGTAATTTTATATATATATAA
>JAOTRR010000047.1:12382632-12405630 GCA_028570945.1 Gogo arcuatus | reverse complement strand
CACACACAGAGAGAGAGAGAGAGAGAGAGAGAGAGAGAGAGAGAGAGAGAGAGACTGCCACTCGTTCATATTTGAAAAAGAGTGAGTGAGTGAAAGGGAAAAAAGGAGCAAGGGCTCTTTTTGAGCTTCCATCTGGATACCAGATGGTGTTTGAGTCATTCCGGGGTTACTAGGGGCTAGAAGCAGTCTGTTAAGGAGGGAGAGAGAAGAAGTGTACACATTACACACAGATTCTCTATCTCTGTTTTCCTCTACCCTGTTCTCTCATTCTCATACGTTCACACACAGATTCACAGATTGCTAGCACACACACTGGAGAAGAAAAAAAAAATGTTAGGTTCTCAGGGGAGAGAGCCCCTGTGGAGAGGTAGATTGCTTGTAGTCAATGTTGACCTGGGGCTAAACCTGACACCTGACTCACTAAGTTGCTGCTGCAGAGTTCGGCCTAAGGGTGACACACACCATGACTCTGAGAGAGAGAGAGAGAGAGAGAGAGAGAGAGAGAGAGAGAGAGAGAGAGAGATGGTAAAATAAGAGAAGACATATGAGTCACAAAGAAAATGTTCCAGAAGATGTATTGAAAAGTATGTACTGTACAGCTTGACTTAGGTGAAAATGCATTGCATATGTGTGTACTGTATGCTATATTGTATTTGCCTGTGGCTTTGATTTCATGAGTTGTTGAATCAAGTAAGTGTGCTGCTATAACCAGTGTCAGGTCATGAGAGAGGATACAATACAAGCAGTTAAGCATTAAGGTTGTGGCTAAAAGGTCCAACATATTTGTGGCCATGTAGCTTTAGTTAATGTTTACACATGTAGCAGGTATGAAAAAGTTTTTTTTATTTTTGTATTATTATTATTATTATTATTATTATTATTATTATTATTATGACTTTATTTTGTTGATTTCACCAAAATCTGTCTCCTTGTTGAATTATATTTATCACTTGGGAATCATAATTATTTTTCATGTTTTTCATGTTTGTTGTTAATGAGGAGTATGCCTGTATTTTGTCCCTTTGGACTGCGCATAGGACAGACGCCAGTTTGGGTGATTTAGCGCCTCTCTTCATAACGGTATTGCACTGGATGAGGAGAGGTACATTTCTCTTGGCGCTCCCTCTTCACCTTTTATTTTAAGTAATATAATACAAACAGTATGTTTATACATGTAAAGAAAGGAAAACAGCCAGGGGTTCAGTAATGTGTTTTAATGTTATAATGAGGATAATTTATTTTTAAAATGTTAATACACTGTGCTGGCATGACAACAACGATGGTGCCGGCTACACACACATATTCTTTGGCTTTGTCAGAGAATTGCACTAGTCCAACCATTAACCATTAAATTTATTAAAAATGTTATTTTACTTTAGCTCAGCATCCACCAGGCCTTGAAAAAAAAAGAACTTTCATTCATTCATTCATTCATTCATTCAGCTTTAGTAATTGTTTTATCTTAGCCAGGGTTGGGGGTGGCACAGTGGTGCAGTGGTTAGCACTATTGCCGCACAGCAAGAAGGTTCTGGGTTCAACTTGACTGGGGCCTTTCTGTGTGGAGTTTGGATGCTTTCCCCATGTCTGCATGGGTTTCCCCCTGCAGTCCAAAGACATGCAGATTAGGTCAACTGGCTACTCTAAATTGTTTGTTAGCCCTGCATACACCCCCAGGGTGTACCCTGCCCCTCACCTGAAGTCAGGTAGGATTGGCTCCAGCTTCCCCCTCAACCATGTAGGATAAGCAGTATAGATAACAGATGGATAGTCAGGGTCACAGTGGATCTCTGTCCATGGGAATACACAAATGCTCTTGAAGTTTAGTATTTATGTCTGTTTTGTCTTTATTATTTTCTATAAGCATTGTTTAGACTAAAAGCACACACACAACCCTGTATCAGTGCACACACACTCAGGCTGTAAGAGTTCACACCAGACACACATCACATACTGTATGTCTTTAAGGATGAAACACCACATAAGGTAAGTTGGAAATGGCTCTCCAAAGTTTAATGTATGATGCAGCAAAGACTTGGAAGAGATTTGAGACTTCTTTGACCACAGATAAGAGTGTTGAGTTGATGTAGTATCAGAGCAGTGGTCCATCTTCCCATCAATGATTGCTCAACCCACTTATAGAATAGCCCTATAAATCTAAAAGCTTTGATAATATGGAGAAGAATTTAAAACTCAGCAGTATAGATTGCTTCAACAGTGTCATCAGAATCGTTTTATTCACCAAATGTACAATGTATACAAGAATTTGACTTTGTGATACAGCGCAGCGAAACAAGAAAATATCAAAATAAGACATAGAAGGGCACTCGAGGATTAAGTAAAAGTGAGAATCAAAGGAGAAATATAATTAATAAAATAGAATAAAAATAACCATAAATGAGAATCTATATACAAGTTGAGTATAAGCATATTTGTACAGGTTAAATAATATTCTGTGCTACATTATGCTACATGTTGCACAGTCCTGGCAGGACGGTTGAGACCATAATAGGGAGTTGCACCGTCCCATAAATGTGTATTTGCACGTGTGTAAATGGAGGTTGGGGGGTGATTCATCGGCAACAAAGCCGGGTGGGCGGTCGGGGGGTGAGGTGGGAGCTAGGATGAATTGTTTAGAAGAGTGATGGCCTTAGGCAAAAAAAAACAAACTATTCAGTTATCTGGTGGTCCTGGTCTTGATGGAGCAGAACCTGCAGCCAGATTGGAGTTTTCTGATGAGGCAGTGACCTGGGTGTGATGGGTCCACCACTATCCTACTAGCCTACTTCCTGGCTCTGGCACTGTGCAGAACACTCACAGGCACCTGTTCCTGGCATGTGTGACACAGGCACAAAACATATACGATGGTAACGTTGTGAACTTTATTTATAAAATAATTTATTTGTCTGCTGGTTGTTACCAACCTGATTACCTTTTGTACAAAAGAATGATATAATGTGGTATTCATTTAAGTCATCAGTGTAGGTTGTGTTCAAACAACTAGACTATTTGCTAGCCAGTTATAACCCATGGGTAAGAAATCAATTAATAAAGATACATAATTTGCTCTGTGCAACCAAAGCACTCCAAATGTTGTGCTAACATTCTACTAAAAGGTGCTCCTGCAGAATTTGCAAAGTTAAATGAATATTAGAGAAGTTGTGTTTATGCCTCTTTTTTTTTTTAAACACATGCGAAGACCTATTTCTTGGGGATATATTTGCCTTTACATGAAATAGATATTTCTTGAGAGGAAATTTAATTAAATAATTTATGTAGCTAGCAGGCTAGATGACCTTAACTCTCATCTAACATAATTATAGTTATGTTAGCTTAATTTATGCTGCCTCAAAATGGCCTAGCATGTTATCAATGCTGTCATGGGGCTAGCCAATAAAACATAAATTAAAGTAAAGCCAAATAAGAGGAATTTGTTATATTTTTGTTCTAGTCATTTATCTCGCAAAAATGTTGTATTAGCATTAGCTATGTCTTTTTTTGCACCTGCACAACCTACTCATTTAGTTGGCTAGCTAGCTGATGTTCTCACCTAGATTGCTAATTTGGTTTGTCAAATCATTAGCAATATTGTTTTCATGTGCCTAAGTATCAGGTTGACATTTAACATATGGGACATGTCACTACAAAATGAGTAAAAAAAATCTTTATCTTAATTATCTTTAAAATAAGGTTTTATTATTATCTTTAAAATAAAAGTCATTTGTTAAATTTAGTGCAGCCAATCCAGTGAAATTAGCAAAAATGTTTAAGGTGTCATCGCCTTAACAGAAAATCAAGCTTGGAGAAAATCAGCTGTAACCTTTGTGATGTATAAATTGAAATTAATGCATAGCACACATTTATTTGTCCTACAAAGTCATATTTATAGGTTGTTTTACAGTAGAATATTTTGGTGACAGATACATTATTTAAGGAATGTATTTATGGCAAAATTATAAAAAAGCCATGTGGGTCATTTTTTGATGCACTCTCGTTTCAATACACTATATTTCGGAATGAACTTTGCTACACTGGACTCATTTTGTGGTGGCATGCCCCGTATAGAAAAGGGTTTGTGGTAATATTGCTATTATTATATTTAGTAAAAACATTGAATTTAATTTTTACTTACATTTATTTGTTAGTTAATTAGCAGGGTGGGCATCATGCCCCCCCCCCCAAAGAGTTATTGTGCCCTGCTCCATCCAACCACAGGCCAAGCCTTTGGTGCAAAAGCTTTGTGTTTTCTTAATTAATTTATATTAAACATCTTAAAAGTGAAAACCTTTTTTTGCTAAATGAAATGAAATAAAAACAAAAATAATAAGTTATTTCATTTATTATTTGCATAAGGTCACATTTGGGGAAGTAGTCCTATGTTTTATTTGTTGTCATTATGTCAAGATAAGCATGCACACGCACATAAGGTATAGTTAGCATTAGCAAGTCAGATGGAGCTTGGCGCTAATATGTTTCACTTGCCACCTGCAACTCTTCTAAAGGTAAGCCATGCGTTTAATTTGCTTTATGATGCCAGCCTTGGCTTTCATGATTATTAAACAAAATGTTGAATGATTTTTGGGTCTATATGCATTTATTTGGTAAGAGATGAGTATATAGTCTATTTCAAATTATGTTCTAATGACATGTGGAGGGAGGGGGGGCTTCTGGGTTGCGCTTCCTGGAGAGTGTATCTCAGTCAGTGATGAACTCTGTTTCCCAACAGCCCCTGCACTGATCACATGCTCCTGATGATGCACACCTGTTCTGAGTTTATTTTGGTAATTAGTTATTTGTTAAAAGCTTGAGTTTTGTGCACTTTTTTGTCTTGCATTTGTCATTTTTCTGCCACCTTGCTCAGCTCGGTTTATTCTGTGTTCCCAGTGATTTGGTTATCATGTTTGTTTTGCTCTTGTGAATAAAACTCTGCAACTGCATCCGTTGCCTGCTCCTGTGTGTGCCTGACATCTACAGTTTGGTTTGTTTGTTTTGCAGTAAGACAGATATGTTACCAGTGCAGATTACTGCTATTTCTGTCATTATTATTATTTCATTATTACATGAGATACTGTGCAAGTTGAGTAAAATTAGGTCACATTAGGTGGTAATGTGTAAAATGTGGGTTACACATACAATGCACACAGTGCAGTGTGTGTAAAAGAGAGAGACTTTTTTGAAATTGGGACTGGGTTCTTGTGTTGGTTGTTGACAGCAAACTCATATTATCAAGCATTTACATCATAGATTGAGTTCTCAAACAGCAATTTCTGCTCCCTCCCCACAGTTACCCTAATGCTGAGTCTGTTGATTAGTGTGTTTTATGAGTATTTTATGTATTTCATATCCTGGGTGTGATATGCATTTTGTGCATTTTTTTACACAAAAATTTAGAGTGATTTTTGGGGCATCCCATTTAGGTTATTTAAATGACCTGCGTGTAGTTCACATCTTCAGTGTTTTTCTTGAGTAGAAGTAACTTTAGTCCCTTTCACAGTCAAAATCCATTATTGTATGAAGTAAAAACAACATGGATTAGATAACAAATTTTTATTCCTGCTCAGTCTTCTGTAACAGAAAATTAACGGATATTGTGTATTCCCAACTGACTGTATTTAAGGGAATGCTCCGGAGCGAGAACCTCTGCGAGATGTGTGGTGTGAACCATGCAAGACTGGATATGACACATAATTCATGAGGCGGCAAGCCCATTGTTGTGAAAACCCCAAGCTGAGACATTAGCTAGTTAGCAACATGGCACAAGTCAAGCTGCATCATGTCTCGGTTGAGTGAGTTCTCTTCCTGTTTCTGAACATTTGTTTTGTTCAAGAAAAAGCTCCTTATAACGTTTTTGTTTATATCTGCCGATGTTTTCTT
The DNA here is from genome assembly GCA_028570945.1 of Gogo arcuatus. Lineage (NCBI taxonomy): Eukaryota > Metazoa > Chordata > Actinopteri > Siluriformes > Anchariidae > Gogo > Gogo arcuatus. The sequence continues at coordinate 12,399,759 of JAOTRR010000047.1, read as the reverse complement.
TGCTTGTTGTTCTGAGTTTGTCACAGGTTGCTTTACAATGAGGCAGTATGAGCAGTTCTGTCACAAAATCACTATATCATCATTTACATCACTGCCAGCAATGTCATGACCGGTCACAACACATAAATCTGATGGTTCCAATTCCCACTGGAGCCATGGCAAAAGATTTCCATAAATGTTACTAGGTTGGACAGGGCATAGATTACCATTTCACGTTTGCTGTTTTGCTCCCGTTTTCACAGGACACCATTATAGCATAATAGCAGAAAATATACGGTATTCAGTGTGGCTGGGAATGGGGTATTAAATAGGGTTTTACTATAGCTTCTAGTCTACCAACTTTAAAATCAAGTACTTTCCATAAACCTGAGAAAAATCATAGAATAGCAGGTGCGAACTGAAGGAGCAGATTGCATTTTTTTTCTTTGCTGTCAACTACAATATAACAAAAAAGCAATTAAAACAAAAAGTAGGACTCTACTATATTGCCAGTATACTGTTGCATGAATAGTCCTAGTTGTAATTATCACAATCACTGCAATTTCGCCTTAATTATTCATCAGCTTATAAAATAGCACATAATCCAGCACATCTTACTCCACACACAGTGCAGTGATGGAAAACTACTGTTGAGCATTGCAACAGGTGACAGGCCATGAAAAAATATTATTCTTATTTTTATGTCACACACTCCCATCCCCAAGATACACAAGATTTGTTTTTGGGGGGGGTTTTTGTGTGTGTTCTCCTGTAAAGGACATGTAAGTTGACCATGTCCTTATCAGCTCAAGTTATGGCTCACTTTAAGTAAATGTAGCTCATAATTTTTATCCATATAAAATAAGGTCCTTGAGACATCTCAGAGTAAGATGTTGTCTCCTCTGAGTTCCTCCATGAGAAGAAAACCACTTTCCGTGTGCTATACAGGGACAGTGCCATATTTATGTATTTAATATTCTCCACTGAGTTGTTGCAATACCCAAAACATGAACATCAGCGTGATATGCTGTGGTTACCAAAACAGTCAAGAGAGTAGCTCTGGACTTACTGCTACTTGTTTAAGCCAATATCACACAAGAAAAATTGACTTAATTTGAAGGTTAGGATTGTGTGTAATTGAGACACTGTTTTTGGAGTGCATCGCTCAGCTCACAATTACTGCGCAACTGTCTGTGTAATGTGTTATAGTCTTATGCATCTTAATCAGTCTTATGTCTGAGGTCTAAATGCAATGGGCGCAATCCTCCCATGGGCACAAGTCAAAAAAATGTGCAGCTACACGGTTTTCAGTCTACGCATATTCTCAGTCATGGCATATTTACATGCCATGAGGGCAGTTATGACCTTCGGGTGGAGCAAACCCAAAATCTGGGCATTTCTTATGTAAATACCATTTACGCATATTCTGCCCTTGACTTAGGCTGAAGATATAGTTGCTTTTTAGCCACGCATTCACATAGTACATAGGTAAGCAGGTGAACAATTACATTCATGAAGCATTTGTAGATGACAGTTTTAACTTGTAACAATGAACTTACAGTGGTTTCTGGAAGTGTTCTTGAGTCCATGCAGCAATTTCCACTACAGAATTGTATCTGTTTTTAAAGCAGTGCCATCTGATCATGGGCATCCAATACTGGTTTTCAGCCTTGTCACTTGCATACAGAGATTTCTGCAGATTCTCTGAATCTTTTAATGATATTATGTACCGTGGATGATGTGATCCCCAAAATCTTTGAAATTTTACTTTGAGGAACATTATTCTTAAATTTTTACATTATTTGCCCATGCAGTCTTTCGCGGAGTGGTGAGCCCCTCCCCATCTTTACCTCTGAGAGACTCAGAATACCCAATCATGTTACTGACCCAATCATGTTACGGACCTGTTGCCAATTATCCTAATTAGGCTTTTTAAAAATTATTATTATTTATTTATTTTTATTTTTAGCATTACACAACTTTTCCAGTCTTTTGTTGCCCCATCCCAACTTTTTTGAAATGTGTTGCTGGCATTAAATCCAAAATGAGCATATATTTTTCAAAATTGTCAAAGTTGTCTTTGTACTATTTTCAATTGAATATAGGGGTTCCATGATTTGTAAATCATCACATTCTGTTTTTATTTACAGTTTACACAGCATCCCAACTCTTTTGGAAAGGGGGTTGTACATCGTTAAACAGAAAACAAATGTTTTACATTACATAGTGTTGTGAACAAGCCTAGAAAATAATTCGTTCAATTAAAATAAACCAGAAATATCAATTAAGATGAGTATAAATAGAACCAACCATCTGGTATGCTTTAACAATCCTACACCAAAATGCCTGCTGTGCATTTGCTTGTGCTCCTGAAAGAGTGGGAAAGAAGAAGAAGAGCTCACCAAGCACAAAGAAGATGACCACAAGTATTCTGACCACTGGGGCACACTGACATGCAGTGAATCCATCATCCACCTGTGCAGACTCCTCGACGAACAGCTTTCAGGCCACACTAATCACCCACATTCGCATAGGCCCAGCACACGTGCTGTTTGGTATATTTACTTTATTTTGGGGTTTATGTCACACATAGAAACTAATGCATCACTTCGAGGTGATTCATAATAGAGCTAAGCTCCCCTTTTGCATTTATTTTCAAAATCAGAGTCTGGTTTATGGTTTGAATGGATTTCAATGACATTCACATGATGTATGCGGAAGTCCACAATCCACATTTTCCCAACAGCCAAAATACATGAGGTTGTTACTCTGTCTACTCCTGTTTTAAATAAATCACGCCCCTTTCATGAGGCCACCTTCATTCTAAAGTTAAGCGCTGTGGGGAGTGTGTAGGGGATAGGACGCGTAACATAAATATGCATAACTGGAAGCACACAAAAAGGATTTACACGCAAATGGGAGAATCGCACCCAATGTGCACAATGACAGTTGAGTCCCTCATGCCTGGAGTACAGTCATGAGTCTGTGTATCCTAAAATCAGTAGCTGCAAAAATGATTTGTGATGCAATGAATATAGTCCTACCTCAGCATATTATATATGATAAAATAAAACATAATGAAAGAAAAAATGTAGAATATTTCAACAATCAGTGTCCAGACTTGTGTTTTTATGGTGCTTTTTATAAACGTTGCGTGTCTGGAACACATGCTTCTTGGTAAATAAAATTGTTTGATAGACCAATGTGCTCATTGTTATTTTACTATGCTATTAGTATTTTATTTACTTTTTTTTCACCCAGGTGCTTGTAAACTTGCCTGCTGACAACATACTCAGTGTATAAACTTGGGAGAGGCTTTTTTTTAAAACCAGTAAGCTGTCTAAGGGCTCCAAATTGGCTTTCATTAAGTAAAGTTTAATTTCAGATGTCTTACTGTCTTTAGCATGTGCGCACACACACTTTGCATCTCTGATCATCTATTGTGAGAAAAACTACATGCTCATGCTCATTATGCAGTGTGTGTTGTGTATATATAATGCATTGATCCCACAGTATTGCATGTTTTTCCCTTTTATATGACACCATGATTGCTGCACAGTAAAAAAATAATAATAAAACCTTAGTGAAATCCTTTGCAGACCTTCAAATTTTGTTAGCACTAACAACTAATTACTTGTAAAATGTTGCTTTATTGCTATTGCTTATTTTTATTCATCATCTGACTGTTTTCAACACCTGAGGTAAGTTACATTTGCCTGAGGAGAAAGAGAAGTCAGAGCAGTTTAACTCCACCAGCATGTGTTTTCTTAATAGAGAAGGTGTTTGCATGATATGATGCATCAAAATTCCTGGAGTTCAGATGCGGCTCTTTGATTTATAGTGTGGCTTTGGTTCTCAGTGGGTTTGAGTAATGAGCCTTGACAGATTAACTTATGTGGACAGTTTGTATTCCATTACAAAGAGGGAGAGGAAAATTATAGCTGAAAAGGAAAGCAATGGTAAGGATAAGGGCAAGGCAATACTGTGTTATCTTTAGCCAGCATCTGGGAAGTTCTATTGACTTTCCATATGATAGGACCTCACATTGGGGAGCAGAACGCCACAGTAATCATTTAAACAGGGTAGAATTTCCATACAGTCTATTGAATTTTTGTGTCTGTTTCCTAACAGAAGAAAGTGTGACATGGCATAGTTATCTGTGATGCATCTACTGTATATAATAGTTATATATTTGTGGTGGGGAAGTTAACCATGTACAGATCCTGCGGTTGACATATGGATTGCTGCATCTGGATTTAAAGTATTGGCCTGATATTCTGAGTCTCTATCAAGGCATATCTATTTAACTCACTCTAACACACAGTGTACTTTATTAGGAACACCTGTACACCTGCTCATTCATGCAGTTATCCAGTTAGCCAATCATGTGGCAGCAGCACAGTGCATAGCGTTCTGTGGGTGTAAGTGCCTTATTGATGAAAGAGGTCAGAGGAGGATGGCTAGACTGGGTTCAAGCTGACAGGAAGACTAGGGAAAATTAAAGAACCACTCTTTGAAACCATGTTGAGCAGAAAAGTTGACATCTTGCAGATTCCTCAGATTCTGGTTCTTGGCTGACAGGAGTGAAGCCCGATGTGGTAGTCTGCTGTTGTAGCCCATCTGATGTAAGGTTCTGTGTACTGATGTAAGCATTCTGCTTTTTTGCTCACCATGGTTACAAAGAGTGGTGATTTAAGTTACCTTCCTGTCAGCTCAAACCAGTCTGGCCATTCTCTCTGGTCTCTCTCTTTAAAAAAGCATTTCTGCATATAGAACTGTTCAGCTGAATGTCTTCTTCTTCTTCTTCTTGCACCATTCTGTGAAAAAACTAGACTCTATTGCACATGAAACAAAAACCCAGGAGTTCAGCAGTTTCTGAAGTGAAAATGTTTTCCACATTCTGATGTTGGATGTGAGTGTCATCTACAATTATCATTTTATTTCTCATTTATTTTACAAGCTTTTTATACTTGGTTATAAATCCTTTGCAGTTAATGAATATTTGAAATTTGTGATCCACAGACATCACCAGATGCTGGATCCCTTCCAGAATAATGGAGTTTAGGTTTGGGGTTTTTGTCTTCAGTGAAATTCTCAGTGGGGTTTGAGTCAATTGACTTGGTCACTCAAGAAAGTTTGACATTTTTAGCTCTGACAACATCTATGGTTCCTTTAGTAGAATAAATCAGGTCATTGTCTTTCTGCAGGGTGAAGAGCCTTCCACTGAGTGATTTGGCTAGATCTGAGCTGGTAAGATGCCTCTGTACAATAATATGCTCCTATATAATCACTTGTTGCTGCCAACAGCAGTCATATCAGTAAATACAAAAATATTAAATGAACTGACAGCCATACTTGTCCATGACTTGTTTCATAGATAAAGTATGGTTTGGATCAAGAGCTTTTTTTCTCTGTGCTTTTATTCCATCAGTATATTACAGCTTAGTATTCATCTCATTCCATATGTTTTTACTTTTTAACAATGTAGCACAAACTGATTTTAAAAAATACAAATAAATCATGTCACCTATTTAATTATATTTTGATGGTAATATCACATTGATTTCCTATTCCTATCTTTCAGTTACACAGAGAAAAAATAACAGAAATTAAATTAACACCTGAAGCATTAAATGAGAAAACGTCTGAACATTAAAGAGGGCTATCCTGATTAATATGTATTAATATAGAGTTCAGAATCTATTTATTTCTACTCTGCAACCCACAGACTGTCACATTTACAGACAGTAGAGGAGCAGGGAAGTAAGATCCTGAGAGGTTACTTGATCTAGATGGTGAAACCTACACAGGTCCTTTGAGGGTAAGATATACATGATGAGCCTCAACATACCAAATGACCATATTGTTTTCACACATTGTTCTTTTGCAGTTCACTAAAGTTAATTTGATCCAGAGTACACACTACTAACAGCAAGACTACACATCATATCACATATGACAAGAGTTTAGATGGATAAAGACCTTTTTCTCTTTGTTAAAAAATGAATACTGTGAATGTTTAAGGTGTTTATTATAGTCAAGTAGGAATGCCACACTAACTGCATAAACAACTCGAGTTTTAAAATTACATTTATTTTGAGAAAAGGAGAGAATGGCTGCAGTGCTATTCGTGGATAACTGACAGTAGAGGCAGCAATGGTGCATTTCTGAGGCTCGTAAAATGTAATATATTGTGTTCTGCTCTGTAGTGCGAGGTTATTCAAACAAACCACATGAATGTGCAGTTACATACCGGTAATCCTTCAATGTTTTACTGGCAGCCTTTACAGAGCTCTTCAAGGTCATCGGCTCCTCTGGTGCAAACGAAAATAAGTGGTTGAGTTACAGGCAGTGAAGAGGGCAGGCCGCTGGGGTCCTGGGACAGGTAATGAGGATAGAAAGGCAAGGGAGAACAGATAGAGGTGAAAACACTGACTGAGATAAGGAAAGGGTGCAGGACCATGGAAAGTGGAGGGTCAGAAAACAGGAGATGTGGAGTTAAGGGGGGATTTAATCATGGAGAAAGAGTAGAATCAAAGACAGAGGAGACACAGACCATTGGGGAGAGGGGGAGTACACATTGGACAGGTTGCCAATCTATCACAGGTTTAACATAGAGAGACAGATAGCCATTCACACTCACATTCACACCTATAGGCAATTTAGAATAGCCAGTTGACCTAATCTGCATGTCTTTGGACTGTGGGAGGAAACTGGAGCACCCGGAAGAAACCCATGCAGGCACAAGGAGAACATGCAAACTCCACACAGAAAGGCCACTGGCAGGTTCGACCACCTGACCCTGGTCTATCAGATCATTTTTCTTAATTAATTTTAAAATGGGGCATTTTTACCCCATTTTCTCCCAATTTGGTTGTTTGCCAGTTCCTGCCCACTAACTAGGTCTCTTCTCTAACATGAAAGATGCTAACAGAGGAGGGTGAAGGCTAGCACATGCTTACTCCAAAACATGTTAAGCCATCCATAGTGTCACTCTAATTGATAGTAGATACAGTAATGGCATACTTTTCTAGCAAAAAGAAGGATCACTTATGCTCTCTTGAACTCGGAACTACAGATGGCTGTGGCATTGTCAGGATTTATACTCACAATCTCCCAATCATAGAACTCTCACCACTCAGGAGTTCAGCCAATGAGATTCTTACACCAATGAATGTGCAGATATAAGGCAATTTTTTTCTGCTAGTTATGGAAAAAGTAGCATGCACCATAGGCAGAACAACCTGAAAAACATTGTGTTTTTTGTGTTATTGGAACCACATTGTTTAAGCCATTTTTAGTCATATTGAATCCATATTTAAAATGTTATATCATTATTTTAGTTTCTTCCCATTCAAGTAGGTAGAAGCCTGATATTGTCTGATTGAAAATAACTGATTAGGAGCACTGCAGAGTGGACAGACTATAGAAGGACTTTGGTACAATAGAAAATTATGTGAATATACAACTATAGCCATTAACATTACAGATGGCTACTTTTTTATTATTTGCTCTTATGCAGCATTCTTCCATGATCTATGTCAACATATGTAGATAAACTTGGCAGTAAATCTATTCAGCAATTTGTAAGTCCAACAGAAGGCTACGTCTCCGGAGGAAGTGAAAGAATAATGCTTGTGGATTTTTGTTCTGATAGAATTACCTCCATAGGTTAGAGGGCGGATTTGATTGCAGAATATGATTCAGACCCCCCAGCCACCTGGGTCTCCAATATTCCAGGAGACATGACTATGCGTTTGCCACCACCTGTCAAAACCTTCAATTATACTATTATAATTATTCAAATGCACCATTAAACAAACAGTCTACTGGTGGAGGGTATCTGGAGGCCAGGAAAAACTATAAGAATTTAACTAAACAGCCCCCTGCCTCGCTCCCTCTTTATCTTTGCCTTTTACATTTGTCTCATCTTCCATCTTCCAAAGTATTCCAACAATGTGACAGTCTGCTGGCATTTAAATCTCCTTCAGCCTTGTTTTCTTTCCTCTCACTCTATGGACCTGGAATAGTATTATGATTGGCAGTGTACTGCTAGTCCTTGTGCAGTGCAGTAACCAGCACATTGTGTGGTGCTGGGAAGTGAACGCGATATTCAGCAGCAATCCTTTTTTCACGTGGTTCTCCTCTTGCCCTGTAAACATGAGACATGCTACAGAGAAACAGATGCATTTCAGCAAAGTGTCCTTCAGGTTAAATGGCAACCAATACTGGAAAACTGTGTTTTCCATCACACCATTGTGTTTGAAATGTGTCTTTTCTAAACATTAAAACAAAACAAATATGAAAGAACTGCCTTGTCTCCCATGCTAAATATTCCAGGAAACAACCAAACCTTGTGGGTCTAACAAATGCCACAAGTGCATTGATGTAAATGCAAGATTTCTACATTAAGCTTAACCATTCCCTTACAAGACATTTGTCTTTTGTTATTAAAAACTTTAAGAGCTTTAGCAATTTATCCGTATCGGTTTAGTGCTCCAGATATCTGTATTTGTCTGTATTTTGATTTAAACTTGAATTGGGCATGGCATACACCAGAAACTTGATCTTTTTTAAATATTCATGTAAATCCCATGCCTGCAGTTATTATTGTAGCATCTTTCCCCACAGTGACACAAAAAAAGAGTTTCTCACATAAACAGTTTATTGAACCAGGCTACTGTTGGCCGCAGCCATGCCAGCTTCAAACAACCACAAAAAAAAAAACCTAAATGTGCACTCCCCTTTTCTCTCTCTTCCCTCACCCTCTATTCTCCCACAAACCATCAATCATAACTTTTTAAATCCTCCTCCCCCAAGTCTCCATAGGTTGCTACACTGCCCTCCCACATCAAAGAAATGGAGGGAACAAAATCCCTGAAGCAAGCTGGAGGTCTGTACTGTCTGCTGGGTGATGATGGAGCTGTTTGGGGCACCACGTGTGTGGGTGTATATTTGTCCCCAGGTCCTAGCAAAGAAGGGAGTGGGGGCCCTGCTGGGAATGTAGGCAGGGGGAGCTACACTGAGACTGTAGTGTGGCATCTCCATGGTAGGCCAGTCTATCCCTGTGCAGAGCCACCTGTCTGCCCCGGTGTGGGAATTGAACCCTGTCTACAGCATTGCCTAACCACTCTAAAACCCTACAGGGGCCCACCCAGTCATTTTCCAACTTTCTTTCTCTGTAGACTGTACACCCAGATTAGCTCCCCAATGGCAGCCTTTGCGGTGCTGGTCATAGGTCCTTTTTTCTTTCACCACAGCATTCAGCTGCTTTGCCCGCATGAAGGCATGGGCTGTTTCCAGGTCATCTTGAAGTCTTCTGGCACACCCTTGGCATGGAGGAACCACTGGAAAGTGAGGCAGAAGGCCAAAGGCCATTGCAGGTGAAGTGCTAATCTCTTGCCCCAACATCAGGAGGGCTGGGATACAGGACATGTATTCCTACACTGCAGAGTGACACACCATGAGCACCAGGGGCAGATGGGAATTCCAGTCATTCTGGTGTTTCGAGGTGAGAATGGCAACCTGTTCTGCCAGGGTCCTGTTGAATCTTTCCACTAGGCCATTGCTCTGGGGATGCAGGGGTGTTGTGCAGGTTTTGTGAATGCCCAGACTGTCACACATGATGGCAAACACTTGTGACTCAAAGTTACACCCTTGGTCACTGTGAATAGCCTGTGGCACAGGCTGGCTAAACATCCCACTAATTAGGGCCTCGACCACATCTCTGCCTTTTGGTCGGGGAGCACATAGGCCTCTGGCTACTTTGTGGAAAAAGTTAATGGCTGTCAGTACATACCTGTTGCCCCTGTCTGTGACTGGGAGTGGCCTGACAATATCCACCCCAACCCTTTCTGTAGATGCCCCCACCAGGAACTGTTGCAGCTGGGGATGTGACTGGTCAGAGGGGTCTTTCTTCAATTCCACATCCCTCTGGAATTGCCCCAGTAGAATCCCTGGCAGAGGCGGTGAAGGGTCTTTTTGACCCAAAGAGTCCAGATCCTACAGTCCCATGCACTACCTTTAACATTGTGTCCCTCAGAGTTTTAGGAATGACCACCTGCCACCTCAGCTCTCCTTTCACTGGTTCTTTCCACACCCTTTGCATCACTCCATCAATCACCCGGAGAGCATGAAACTTTGCCCATAATCCTTTAGTTGCCATGGAGAGCACCACCATTTTCTCCCAAGGTGGCCACTGCTGTGCCTCCACCCAATGGAGCACTGGTTGTAAGGCCACATCAGCCTCCTTTTGCTGCCTACGCTCCATCATTTATACCTCTTCAAGCTCCCAGAAAATAGTCACCTTTGCTCAGGTCACAGGAGCATCCTCCTGTCCCTGTACCTGCAGTTCTGCCTTAGGCGACACCTGTCATTCACAGTAGCAGCACCCACTCACACTACAATGACGCATCGAGAGGGCATTGGCATTGGAGTGGTGTTCACCCATCTATGCACCACTCTGAAGCCATAGGATTGGAGCTCTTAAATCCAGTGTGCCACTTGGCCCTCTAGTTCTTTAAAAGACATGACCCACCGGAGGGAAGAGAAGAGTGGTCAGTCCTGACAGTGAAAGATAGGCCACAAAGGTAGTATTTGAAGTGGCGAATGGACAGCAGCACAGCCAGGAGTTCTCTACAGGTGACACAGTAGCGGCATTCATGTTTATTCAGTGTCCTGCTGAAATATGCCACCACCCCTTATCCTTTAGGGTCCATTTGAGACAACACACCTCTCATCCCCACATTACTCACATCATTGTCCAGGATAAATGGCAGGCCAGGGTCAACTGGAGACAACACAAGGTCACCGCCTGCGCTTTATCATCCATTGTGCTGATGCCTTCACCCCCTAGCTTGTGTCCCAGAAAGGATACTCCTCTCTGAAGAAACTAGTACTTCTCTGGGTGGAGTTTTAGGTCCGCTGAAACTCCAGGACACACCTCAGAGACTGGAAGTGGGCCGATGGACCAAGATGTCATCCAGATACATGACACACTCCTGTTGGAGAATATATGACAGCACCTTGTCCATCAGCCTCTTGAATGTAGCTGCAACATACAGAGGACAAAGGGAAAAACCTAAACTGACAGTGTTCATGGTTGGTGCAAAAGGCAGTCTTTGGTTTAGCCGAGGGGGAATGGGGGTCCTGCCAGTATGTGGACTGGAGGTTGAATGAAGTGAACCAGATTGATCCTGCCACCTGGTCTAAAGCTTCATCTATTTGTTGAGCCGCCTGTTGAAACCTCCACTGGTTATTTTTCTTGGGAACCAAAATGATAGGGGTGGCCCATGGGGTGTCTGAGGGCTCCACAATACCCACCTGCTGCATCTTCCAGAGTGCCATGTTTGCAACCTCCTGGTGCACCAGGGGAAGGTGGTGCAGGTGCATCTTAATGGGGGGATTACTAATGTCTATGTTGTGCTGCACCAGATAGGTGAGCCCAACATCACCCTACCCCATGGCAAACACGTTTCTGAACTGTAACAACAATTGACATATCTCCCCACTCTGTTGGGGGTCAAGGTTTCATAATTTCATTGCCAAATTTCCTTTATGTGTCTCATTATAATTCCCTCTCCTGGTTGGGGAAGATGGGTCAGCATGGGCTCAAGGGCATGGCCCTCAGAGGTGTATCTCATGTGCTCCAGGGGTGTTAGTGGCATAGGGCTTGGCGGTGTGATGGGAGCCTGTGGCAGGGGGGTTTAGGTTCCTTGAGGGTCAAGACAAGTGTGGCTGCATTGTGAGGGCATGTCCATATCAGCATGTTTTATGGAACATGTGCATACTTGCACAGTTTTTGAGGGTAGCACTGATGAATCAGAAGGTGCACTGGAAACCATCAGGTATGGGGCATTCATGTTGACCACTTCACCACCTGGGAAGCTCAGTATGGTCTTTGCCAGATCCAGCTGGCAGCCAGTGCTTCTTAGGAAGTCAAGACCCAAGATGCAAGGGTCCTGCACCACTGCTACCCAAGCCTGGTGGTGCACTGCTTGACTCCCCCACCACAAAAGTCCCTTTACCTTTCATTGGCGACAGCTCTCCAGTCACCATGCACAGCTGCACTGTTGTGGGCTCTAGGACAGTCTGTCTTGGAATCACATCAGACCAAACTAAAGTCACAGTAGAGCCCATGTCCACCAAAGCTATGCGGGATACACCTTTCACAGTAACTGGAACATGGCAGAAATCCCAGACAGATGTCTGACCCATCACTATGACTGTCCCTGTGTCAGTTCTCCCCTGAAACATTTGTGGGGTTCTGAAGCTGTGGGTCCGCAGCACCCCATCTATGCCAACTCCTGGCTGTTTCCCTGATTCCTGGTTATTTTTGGACATGCCGGCATGATATGTTCTGGCTTCACGAGCACGTAGCGAGTGTGGCTGGGATGGCATGCCATGTTTAGCGATGCCATGCACACCAACTCACTCAGTTCAGTCACCCATATTGGTTTCAATGGCTCCTCTGCCACAGTTCTGGTCATGGGTATAGCACCTCCCTGTGTGGTCCCGGCATGCCCACACTGTTTCCCTCTTCAGTGCCCTCTCCAGTATGTCTTGTAGGGACAGGGGGTGTGTCAGCTATACTTTCATGTGCAGCTCAGGTGGTGAGAGAGCCTGCAAAAAGCGGTCATGGGCCAATTTGTTCTGTATGGCTGGAGGCACGTTGTTGTATGCTGAAGCTCCCTGTGCCTTCTTCACCTGTTAAGTTCCATGCACAGAAGTTCCCCCCAGTACATTCCCCCATAATCCTTCCACTCCTTAGCATCCAGAATTAGCAAACAGGATAACGCATCGTCTGTGAGATACATGGCCAACTGCAACACTATAGACTCTTCCAACCAATGCTGTGCCATTGTAAGCAGTTTGAATTGAGCATGAAAAGCTTCCCAAATTGCCTTCCTTGAATCCTTTGGTGTTTTTACTGGAACCAGAGCTAACCTGACATGGGCGGTGCCATCTTTGTTTACATTTGTGGCCTGTCCAGTCAGTGGCATTGTGTCCCCGTGAGTGAGGTTAGAATGTCGCTTTATGTCGAAGCCCGCCTCCGTGACTAGTCTCCCAGTCATCTCCTTAACATGTCCCTTGTGCTAATCCACTTGCTGAAGCTCCTCTGCGAGGTTAGCAAAAGTCCAAGCGCTAGCATTTTGTATGGTTTTCTCCACCTCCTCTTTCACTTTCATCTTCTCTCACTTGCATCTTCTCTCTCTCGCCAAAATGATGGCTAATCTAACAGTTAACTGTGCAGTTAACTAGCTAGGTACTAATGTAAGGCATCCGGATATGTGACAGATAAAAGTTTACTTCTGACACCAATGTAGCATCTTTCCCCACAGTGACATGAAAGAGAGTTTCTTGCATAACCGTTTTGTTGAAGCAGGCTACTGTCATCCGCAGACACACCAGCTTCAACACAACCACAAAATAAACTAAAAACTAAATGCACACTGCCATTTTTCTCTCTCTTCCCCGCAACCCCCAGAACTCTCCCACAACCTGCAACTCTCACTTTTTACCTCTCACTTTTTTCCTCTTCCCCCAAGTCCTTGTAGGTCACTGCACTATTTTAGTTTTGACCTGCCCATTATATTTTCCAGTGAATTTAGTTTCAAGTTCTTTCCCAAAATAAATGCATAGGATTTCCCCCACCTTGGCTTCCAGCATGGCGCACTCTCTGTAAACCTGAAAACCCACAGCACGACGACATTCACTTCTGTATGGTTCTGTTTATGTTTTTGCTAACCCATGTGTTTGTTTTGGTTTCTGTTTAGTCTCCTCCATTGTCTTGTTATTGGTTACTTCCTCAATTGTGTCATTATCACCTGCACTTGTTTCCGTTTTTCCACTCTGATTACTTGCTTATTTAAACCCTGGATTCTTTTAGTTTCTTTGTCTTGTGTTAAATGTTACTTTCAGTTTCATGTCCATGCCTGATTGTGTTCCTGTTCATGGTCTTATTCTTGATCCTCATTTTTTTGTTTGTTTAATGTTTTAAGTGTTGTATATTAAAGTTTTTTCCATGCATGCATGTTTCTCTATGCCTCCTTTGAATCATAACAGAACACAAAACTGCTACTACGGATGCAGCGGATCCAGTTCCCCACTGGAGCAGTCTTCCTGCTCAAGGATGCCACAGTGAGAACAGGAGCAGTGGCTCCAGGGAATTGAATACCTCGTCATGCCAGAATTTGATTCCATCGGGTTTCCTCAGAAAGACTGGCCCATGCATGCCCCATCTCCCTATGATGGATGGGAATATACACTCAATGGGTTCCTTCTTCAATGCCACCTTGACTACAATAAACCTGGCAGAATCCAAACCCACAGTGTGAAAACCACAGAGCACCTCTGTCACCAGCAACAAACCTGTTTATATGAACCTGAGCAGTTTTATGCCTTTCTGAAGTTTGTGTTCCCACTTGTCCGGCATCCGGATGCCCTAAAGTTTTTTGTTTTTGGGGGGGGGGGGGGGCCAAAACCTGTGTGCATGAGCCTGAGGCAACAGGGAGGCCTTCGCTCCCAAGCTCCCTCCAGAGGCCGACTGGAAGGCCTGCAATCCTGTACTTGCACTGCCCCCAGGCTTCAAAGATGATGTCATAACTCTGCTTCCTGACAGCGGGGACGAGATCTTTGCTCCACCACATGGCTTCAAAGATGTTATCACTCTGCTTCCTGACTGTGGGAGAAAGATCTTTGCTCCACTGCCTGGCTTCAAGGATGATGTCACTCTGCTTCCTGACTTCAGAGACAAGATCTTCACTCTGCCACCTGGCTTTGAGGATGACATCATCACTCCACTTTCTTATGGCGGGGATTAGGTCCTTGCACCACCTCTGGGGTTTGAAGATGATGTAGTCACTACATCTGTTAAATCTCTGACCATGCCTGAATCCATGCCCATTCCTGAATCCATGTGTGCATAGATATAGACAAGTTCATGCCTGAATCTTTATCCATGCCTGAGTCCAAATCCCTGGCCATGCCTGAGTCCATGTCTGAATCCATGACCATGCCTTAGTCCATACCCCTGCCTGAATCCTTGACCCTCTCCATGTCTGAGCTCCTGCCTGAATCTTTGTCCATGCCTGAATCTTTGTCCATGCCTGAATCCAAGTCCATGTCTATGCTTGAGTCCATGCCTGAATCCCTGACTATGACTGAGTCCCTGCCTGAATCCCATGCCTCAGTCCATGTCCATGCCCATGCCAGAATCCATGATCATGCCCCAATCCATGCCTGGGTCTATGCTCATGCCCCAATCAGTGCCTGAATCCATGTCCATGCCAGAGCCCATGCCTAAATCTGCGCTCATGCCCACATCAATGCCTGAGTCCATGATTGAGCTTATGCCCACACCACTACCCAGGAATTCGGTTCTCTGTATGCTGCTCTGCTTTAGACTATACCTGCTTTCAGGACTGAGGAACCCTTGTGGAAATTTTGTTTAGAGGGGTGGGTCCATCAGTGTTTTGTGGCATAGGTGCTCTGGGATGAGTGCCTTTGAGGAGGGGTTCTGTCATGGATTCCTCCCCCTGGCTTCCAGCGTGGCATGCTCTCCGTAAACCTAAAAACCTGTAGCGCAACAATGCACACGTCCGCATGGCTGTTTATGTTTTTGTTAACATGTGTTTATTTTGGTTTCTGCTTAGTCTCCTCCCTTGTCTTGTTATTGGTTAGTTTCCCGATTGTGTCATTATCACCTGCACCTGTTTCCGTTTTTCCACTCTGATTACTTGTTATTTAAACCCCAGTTTCTGTTAGTTTCTCTGGCTTGTGTTAAACATTATTTTTGGTTTCATGTCCATGCCAGATTCTGTTCCTTTTCATGATCGTGTCCTTGATCCTCATTTGTTTTGTTTGTTTAATGTTTTAAGTTTTATCTATTAAAGTTTTATGCATGCATGCATCTGTCTCTATGCCTCCTTTGAATCATAACAGGTATAAACAAAATAGCAGCCTAATTTAAACCCCAGCTACCTTGACCAGTTAGCTACTAAGTGTGAATGAATGAATACTGCAAATGCATAATTTATTTTAATGAATGTGGTCTTTCTTTGTCCCATGAGCTTCATACTGACTGCTCGCTTGCACTTCAAACCTCCCACTCACTCAGAGTTGGTTAGTCCCTTGTCCTTCTCCATTCATTCTCCTCTAATAGAGATGGCTACTTTCTTTTAGTGTCTGTTTATTCCAAAATCATGGACTGTGCCTGAACAAGCCCACAAATAAGATTCTGCTGACCTTTGGTAGCTCTGAGTTTCTGGGAAGCAAGGATGGATGGATCACACACCTCAGGCCACCCTGGTCTCTTTACAGCCACTGGAACATCTACTGTCAATAAAACTGACCTTTCCATCACATAGCAAATGCAGACACCATCTTAAAGCAGCCATCTGCTAAAATCATTTTCATTTAATTAAACTATTATTCCATGTAGGCCTTCCAGAAGAACACGGCTGGACGATTCACTGTGTCTCAGGGAAGGGAGGGTGTTATGAGGTTTTCTTGGTTAACCACACAAGCCCCCAGACAAACTATATTTGAAAACATTGCTAAAGCTAACAAAGGCTGGGGTTGTTTGGACAGCAGCAATGAGAATAAGCTGCTGATGATGCAAGAAACAAGTTCTAGGAATGTTCTCATATGTTATTTAATAAACCATATAGGTTTCCAACACCAGTTCTGGAGTACCCCCTGTCCTGCACATTTTAGTGTTTTCCCTGTTGTAACACACCTTTGTGAATGAATCAGCTAATTAACACTACTTCTTGAGTTGAAGTGGACATGTTAGAGGAGGGAAACCCCTAAAATATGAAGGGGAAAAGGGGCACTCCAGGATCAGAGCTGGGAATTTGTGCAATAAACTAATGATGGAGCAGATGAAAATAAAGGGGGGATGGGGTGTACCAGGTAGTCATTATTATTATTAGTAGTAGTATCCATCCATCTAGTATCTATACCACTTATCCATCAGAGTCACGGGGAAGCTGAAGCCAATCCCACTGATTTCGGATGGCAAGATACACCCTGCTCCAGTCACCAATTTAGATGAACCCAGAAGATGAACCATTCGCACTCATATTCACACTTATGGGCAATTTAGAGTAGCCAGTTGACCTAATCTACATGTCTTTGGACTGTGGG
>JAOTRR010000047.1:12285326-12295850 GCA_028570945.1 Gogo arcuatus | reverse complement strand
AGAGAGAGAGAGAGAGAGAGAGAGAGAGAGAGAGAGAGAGAGAGAGAGAGATTTAGTTAACTAGTACACCACTAAGAAATGGAACTAGGTATAAACCGTGTTGGATTCATCTGAATCTTCGTGTTAGTTCATTCCTCGTGCACAGTAACAGGCGAGAGACAGACAGAGAGACAGGTACAGGGACATGTCATTCAGGCTGGCCTCAGGACGAGCTCTCTCTCTCTCTCTCCATTTTTAAAAATGAGGCTATTTTCTCTATTAAACCAGCGCCAGAGTCACTTTAACACGCTGTTTCTTAATGATAGTTTTCCATCGTGGTGTTTGCGCTCGTCAGTGCGCCACAGTCTGAGCGCGTCCTGTAGCGCCGCAGCGCCGCCTAGCGGCTGAATAATGAGAAAAGTCCAGACACAGGCAAGTTCAAACAGCAAACCGCCGACACACCTGGAGCTCTGGGCGCCTTATTTACAGACAAGATAGTGTTTAATTCTGAGATTTAATATGTGGGAATCAAAATGTTTTTTTTTGTTTTTTTTTAAAAAAAAAGCACTGCGCACCTCACTAAACACACCAGAGTCAATACATCTGGGCGTCATGCTGAATTTGGTGTGTTAGAAAAAGAAAAAAACATCTCTGTAAGGCATGCATTTTTCTTTCTTTTTTTCATTACTTACGCTACCTAACTATATACCATTGTAATTTATTTCATGTGTTAGTTTTTTTTAATACCTAAGATTGGTTTGTTTATGCAAATAAACAACTGTTTATAAAGTTGTGTTGATATTGATCCTATATGTTATGTAATCCTTATTACTAATCTTTATTCTAAATCTTATTGTGTCATAATGTGTTTCTGAATATCGAATGTCTTTTCCAGGAGCAAGAGTTTGAGACTCCTGTTTTAGATCATTGTCAGATTTGAACATCATGTCCAAGGTTCATTAGGCTACTTATACTGATTCGTCTAGTTCGAAAAGTACCAATAATATGCTTGTTAAGGTATTTTACTGGTATTCCTGAAAAAAAAAAGAGTTAAATTAGTTCAAAATTTTGGCTAGACCACACAGGCTATAATGTGAAGACTTGGGGAAGTAAGTGAGGTTTATATGAGTTAGAGGGATGGGAAGTGTGATTGAAAGGTGGTGCAAGAGCAGGCTAATTGTTTGTGTCTATATTGTTTTAGGTTTTTTTTTTAGTCTTCATAAAATTGCCTTTAGATCAGTTTCAAGGTTTACTACTAAATACTAAATAGACCATTATTACCATTGTCTGCACAGGTCTCATATTCAACACTGTTAAGCTCTTAAGCAAAAGTGTTAGTCATCGTGTTTTTCCTGTGAAAATCCAGAGGAAATTAATGGCTGTAAGATGGGAAAAACCCCAGCAGCACACATGTAGGTACACGTAAGGCTTTACACTTGCTGTCTTTCCCTGCATCACTCCATGGGCAAGTTACCCTCACTTCCTCCATCTGGTTTAAGGTAATGCAGCTGAAGAGTTTTATTGGTTTGGTGTGAGTCCATAACATATCTGTAGTTACCACACAGCTGACTCTGTACAAAATGTGCAATCTAAAAAGATGGCATTTGGGTAGATATTCATATCCCACACTCATTTGTAAACAGCAAAAGTGTCTTTGGCTAAAACAACCTAGACAGGAAGCATGAAATGGTGATGAATGAAAGAAGACAGAAGGCTAAATGGCCTTAAAGCAATCATCAGCTATCACACTAACAATACTGAGGAATTTTGTGCATCTCTTCTCAGCACTTCTTCCATGTTCCATTAGTATTGCTGATCTATTTACATCCATGTAAACACCATAAAAATGCTTGTTGGTAATGAACTGGAACATCTTCGCCTACCAAGTATATCATGAGTGATTCCTTTGAACACAGGAGCCATTGTCAGTTTCACTGATTAGTTTAATATGCCACAGATGTTTATCATTCTCCTATAAAGGCTATAGCAGACATTATGGTCATTACTGGGAACAGTGGTTGAGTCACACTGATTTTCTCATGTAAATAAAACCTGGACATTTCCCGGGTGATTAAAATCTAGAAATCCCTAAGGATGCTAAAATGTTACCAAACCAAACTGCAGTAATGCAAGTCAACTTAACATGTTCAGAAGGGTCCTGGTGCATACATAAAACATGAAGGATCAGGATCAGTCCATCACGCAATATCAAATTTTAATATGCTGTGGATTAAGCTTGTATGAAATATCAAAATGACTGAATTTAATAGTCATTAAATCTCAATAAAGAGACAGATTTCCTTCCTTAAATGCCATCAAGTAAAGAACTTCAATCTGGTCCAGTCAGCAGTAGTTCACAACACTATCTTTTATTGTCATAACGTATAATAATAATAATAATAATAATAATAATAATAATAATAATAATAATAATAAAACCAGAGGAAAAAAACTGAGTGTCAATTGGTTCAGAGTTGAACTACAGGTTGTACTAGAAAAGTCTCAGTCAAGCACAGACATGATCAGAGTGAGATTCACCTGTTCCAGGTGTGAAGGGTGTGAAATATTTTGTACATTTGTTTTTCCAAGAGGCCATGACACAAATATCAGAACTTGACTTCCCACTTCTTTTAACAGCACCATGCAAATTTAAACACTCCTTCCATGTCTGGGTGTGTATTCACCCTACAGCATTCCAGCTGATAATGAGGATTATACTAGACATTCACTGTCTTCTGATACACCCATTTCGAGAAAATAAAAAGATATAGAGGGGAATTGAAATAGAAAATGATACCTATAGTCTGGTATTTTGGCTCATATGTCTAATGCCATATCCCAGAATTCCTGCCCTTTTCACCAGCTCAACTCCAGCAGCCTCCACAACTGACACTGTCATGCGCTTCTAGCCAAGCCATTGACTGGCAACTAGATGAAGCCTCGCTGTAAAATATTAAAGCATGTAAAGATGGCATTTCCTCCCATTGCTCAGCAGCCACCCAATTATGGAACTTGGAAAAAATATTTTTAGTTTTGTGTATTAGACTGAAATAATTTCTTATGGTATTTAATGAGCCTTCTTTTGGAAAACCAATGATTAATTTTAGCAAGCCAATTTGTTCTCACAAACTAACCATTACCCTGGTGAGATGCATAGCTATGACTCAACTGGCTATCTGATATACCACTGTATACCTGGGTGGATGGGAAACTAATAAGGCCTATCAACACTAAACAATATTATTCAGGTAATGAAGCCCAGAATCAAACCACTCCATGTACTTGTACTAGATCTAAATGTTCATTCTAAAATCATTAATTATCAGGTAGACAGTTAGACTAATAACATAGTCCATATATCTTACACATTATCCACATTCACATCACATGGCTGTGTTAAGTTTTTCAGCAGGTAGCACTTGTCCTAGAACCATAAAGAAAGACAGAAAAAGAATGTTACATTTTTCCTAGACACTTTGTGAAATTCACAAACTAATCAGAATTTTTTTCTATATACAAACTGTTGCCAGATTGGTCACCTGCCAATACCATAAATAGTCTTCTGTTTTTGTTCATAAATTAGTCAAGTGTAAATTAGCCACAAATTGTCCAAATTAGCCAAGGCAAAATTACCATAATTAGCCATTCAGAATTCTATCTGTAAAATCTGTTGCCAACTTTAACACTAGTATTATTGTGTATTTATTACTTAAGGGGCACGCATCAAACCTTTTTTTTCTTAAGGCCTCTTGCCATAACTATTAATGCCTCATTGTGTTATCATTACAAGCACTGACAGTAACAACACAGTTTAATTTTTATAAACTAGCCTCTTGTTCACATTTGTGCGACTATGCTTGTGGAGGGAGATGGGAATTGTCTTATATTGACCACACCAAATAGTGAAATAATTAACAAATTAAAAAATTAACTGACCACTGCAGTAATGATCACTATAAAGAAATAGATATGTACATTACCATATTATTACATTACAGTACAGTTTGGCCATATAAAGGTAAAATAATAAAAAAAGAAAAAAAGCTGTGACTCCACTATATGATGATATTGAATTAATAGTGTCCATGTATGTCTAGATTATGTGAAGTGTTACAATATAAAGGAGTTTGATAGTCATCAGTATAGTAAAACAAAATGAACAAGAGAAAAAGAAACAGATTAGAGATTAGAGTGTGAAGCATCAAGTCAACACTTTTAAGAGGACAAAATATGTTACTTGGCCTTCACTACCACCTTAAAATCTTATTCCATTCTATTTTGTCCTCTGAATAATTGCCATTACAATGTAATAAATACATAATAACAGCTTAATAATGAATGCAGGCATTTTCCTACAAAATTACAAGACAAAACACAATTTGATCATTTGTTCCCCTCCATCATAGCTCTGTTCTCCCTTTTCATTTTCATTTGTACTTCTGGAAAAAGTATTTGAACCCTCTCTCTGAAACGTCTTCACATTTGATATGACCTTGACTGTGGCAAATTTTAAAAATGTGAGACATGCTTTAGAGCAGAATCAGTGACTCACCTCTGTTCTTCTACCATGACTGCAACCTCTGTGAACAGTAGCCCAGACATTGGTTCCACCTTCTCTCACTCACTCTCTCTCTCTCTCTCCCCCCCTCCTACTCAGAGCAAACCCAAATTCTGACCCATATGGAACCTTTCTACTTCACTCGATCAAAAACCCATGTACATAGCAATTACTCTAATATCATCGGACACTTTAATTTCACTTGGAAATGAGATCAGAAAATCAAAGTCAAACCTTTTTCCCCTTATAAAAACCATTATCATTTTATTTTGTTTTAGTCTCCTTTACACACTTGGGTGTCCTCCAAAACAGAGGGAAGGTTTACTGGAAGGAGGCAGAAGGAGAAACATGTGGAGTTACTTTGGAGATAAACTGGTTCCTCCAGGGGGAAAAAGAAACTATTAATAGTGGATTTCGCAACATTTGTAAAATGTGTCATGAACATCTATTACCCCTGGAATTTTGACTGTTTGCACCTTAGCAATGGGGACCAAAATCAAAGTTGTTAATCAAAGCTGTTACTAGAACTATAAAAAAACAGACTGGTGGTTTTAATTTCAGGCCAAATGACTATAATACAGATATTGGCACTTGGAGAGTAACGGGATCCAAAGGAATCTGAATACTGAGCAAGTTCAAATCTAATCTAACAGAATTCCGAGCAACTACATTCCAGTACAGTAATTAAATATATTGTATGTTATACTGAGTCTGGTACAGAAGTGGATAAAAAGTCTAAACTTTCAACTGTACTACTTTCTCCATATCACTTTGTAGAATAGGAAATTTTTAATTGTACCAAGCTGCTGTCAGAACAACACCTACTAGTCATTACTCTAACAGCATTTTTAATCTCCAAAAAGCATGGAACTGTGTAAGTCATCTACAAAGATAAATGACTGCTGCACCTGCTTCCATTGAGAGATATAATCAGTCAGTGACAATTAAAAGTTAGTAATTAGCATGCAGCTAAGAAGGCAAGAGGACAATATTCCCCTAAAACAATCAGAGAAGAATTTGCTGCACCAAATGAGGTAGATAAGTGTGTGAGTGGAATTTAGGAATTGTGTAATGTCTTAATTTTTAAAAAGCTGGTTATATTTCAGGCAGCATTCCACATGATTGATAGTAATCGACTCTGCAGACTGTTCCAGTCAAAGCAGAACACTAGGAGACCAGTAAATCTGAGAGTAATTGAACGGCTCGTTGGTCTGAAGGATGGAGATGGATGGCTCAATGATAACCCCCACTGACTACTGACTTTGTGTGGGGCCTATTAGCATAACCAAGGATTTGGTCACACACACACACACACAGCCTCATATGCAAGCCCATGCACTAGTAAGCAATATACACGTGTATATACACACAGCCCATGTCAAATTGGCCCTGTATCATAAGGAACGATTGAAGTGTGTTTATGTGTGTTGAGACAAATCCTGGACACCTATCACCACCTTTCCCACCTCCCCGTTCTTCAGAATCTCCCAAGCACCTTGACAGGGGGGACATACATAGCACACAGAGGAAACCAGGGTTTTGTTTCTGTACCCTTTAACCCCTGGAGTCCATCAATAACCTGGGAGGAGCAGCAGGAGAGGGAGGGTGGCTTTACTCATCCATCTTCATTTGAAGAGAGGAGAACGTGCGTTCGCTGTCTTTCCTCTCTTCCCCTATCACTCCATCTTCTCCCTCGCTGCACTTTCACCCTTCTTCTCCCTCCCTCTCATCCATCTCACCTGTCATGTCTCCCTCCAGAGCTCCAGCTCCCAGTGTCTCTTTATATTCTTGGCTTATGCCAATCAGATATCTGTAAAACTAGAACTTGTAAAGTTGATACATATGCACAAATACTCTGTTGCTTTAGGAAATTCTTCAGGAAAAGTGCCCTGGAACTTAAACGTTTGTTTGTTTGTTCGTACTTCGTATTGACTGTCTGAATCTGGTGTATAAATTGGTACCAGATCAGATATTTGGACAAAGTGCAGAAGAGGAGATTTAAAACAGAGACCTTTTAATTCTTTTGTTTAAAAAATATAATTTAGGAGTCACAGAACAGGCTCAAGAGCTTCAAAGAGATTTTTGGACAGTTATGGCTACTCTACAAGGCAATACACTACAGGTAGAAACAATTTTGGTCATGTCAATAATTTCTCAAATTTTTGGATAAATTGCATTTCCCAAACTACAGCAATAAAATTATCAAAAAAAACTTCATTTTTGTTCGTAAAAGTTTTGTAAAAGTCTCTCAAGAGGATTTTCACAGTGAAGTAAATATTTAAATTCTAACATCATCTGAATACTAGATTTTTGCTTTGATTAAGTATGTACAATATAAAAATACCAGCAATCAACCAGCAAAGGTTGACTGTGATATGTACTGTTATTTTGTTCTTTTTTTGTTTGTTTTGTTTACCCTATACCCTCTTCAACTGTGGTGTTCAGCTGTAAATAAATTACTGAACAAAAGATATTTTAAATGGAGACTGAGATCCTAAAATCTAACTCTTATCTACCTGTTAGTTAACTAGCTTGTTATCTGTTATGGCAGGGGGACATGGACCTGTTTCAAAACTTATGGATATTCATAGATCTTTCTAGGGTTAAGATGTAGAGATTTCTTGGGTAATAAAACCAATGAAAGATTCTACATAGATTATTTTTAATGGTTTAAAACTCCATGTCCATGGGTACTTTAGGACAGTGGTTCTCAAATTGGGATCTGTGAAGCCTAGCCAGGGGCTGTGCGATTTTGTTATTGTTGTTGCTGCAGTGGTGAAAATCACTACCAATGATTATTTTAAAAATATGATATTTTTTATTGAGCATATTTGACTGGTCACTTGAATGGATTTGACAGTGAACAGAAATGTCTGTGAATAGAAATTTCAGGAATAAAAAGCTCTGTGGTTGAAATAATGAGCCAAATTATCATTGTACAAACAAATAATGAGTCTAATATTTAAATATGTGGACTACGTTCTGAAGGGGATGAACTACGTTCATTGCACTGTATGTAGAACAAAGTCAGACAAGATTCAAATCACATACTATTACTGAGTTGAAGCCACCACATCACTCACTATAAGCCACTGGGCCATTAGTAGATACATAAACTGCATGCTGCTGAGCCTTTGAGGCTTTATCAGTGTTATCTCTTACAGCAGGCAGTATGCAAAAACAGTGTCTAATCCACTACTGTCTGGTCTTTCATCTGTCCCACACGCACACACTCCTACAGCAGGTACATCCGTCCCCAGCTTATGAACACACACACACACACACACCACTGTGGTTATTTTTAACCCTCTTCCTTTTGAGACAAGGATTTGCGAGAACACTATCAGCTCTTGCCATCACTGAAATGGTGTGTTCGTATCTACATCTGTTTGAGGATTTGTGCCGATAGGTAAGTGTGTGTGCAGCATTCTTCTGCACGCAATGTTATTTGTCAATGTTGGCAATGTCATTTTGTCAAGGACACTAATGCAGCAGTCACCGACAGTGACCTCTTCTGACCTTTGAGAGTTTTGCTACTGTGATGGAAACTCATCTGTTCAACCCACGTTGCCAGACTCAGAGTATAACACAAGTCCAGAAATAAATATACAGAGCTGCTAACATGAACAAAATTCAACAGTTTACCATTTCTGTTTTTAAGGACTGTCCGATTCACCTCCGGAATGGAAAAAGACACGTCACTGTTACAGTGTCATCCATTTTCTGTAACTGTGCTAAATCTGAAGTTCCTGTCTGTCCTGCTCATCTTATACAGCTTTGGCAATGCCAGCATCCTCATACGACATCCAGAACTGCATTTGTAAACAGTGCCTTTGAGTCAGAGAGGGGTCACATTCTGAGGAAGGCCCAACGCAGGAACATGTGTGAGTTAATATAAAAGGGGAAAAAGGCAGAAGACAGTATTCCTCTCAAACAATGAAAGATGTGTTTGTAAACAGCGCCTCTGAGTTAGAGAGAGGTCACATAACAAAAAAAGAGCGTTAGCTCAGGAACATGTGTGAGTTCTTTCAATAATGTTACTCAGCCAGGAAGGATAGAATAAACAGTATTTTAGCTTGAAATTAAATGCATGAGGAAGTTTCTGTGAGCTCATGTCAAATTATTTCTCAGAAATACAGCTTAATAAATGTTATAATGAAACTGTAAGAGAAAGAAGCATAGTATCTGCTGACAAAATTAACATGAATTTCTTTTTCACTTTAAGCAGTTGAGCTAAAGCGTGACATTTTCATGCCTTAACATGTCATTGGGAACTCCAACAAATGTTTGGGGTAATTTGTAAGTGATATTAAAAGTACTGTAAAGAATGAATACGAAGCTTAATCATTTGACATTTTAATATAAAAGACAACTCAGAAGAATGTGATGTGGTGCAAATTTGTTTTATGGGATTTGCTTCAAGCGTCATGTACAATAGTTTTAACAAAAACAGCAAGAATCAAGAGGAAATTAGTCATAACTTGCCGGAATTAGTCATAATTTGCAGGAATTAGTCATCATTTGTGTTGTACTAAAAAAAACCATGCAAATGCAGGGCTCAGAGACACTCACAGAGATGATCAAATCAGTTATCAGTCAATGCACAATGTGAGCAGCCTTTTCATAACAGAGGATCTAACCTCGACACTGGGGGCTTTGTCACTGTGGGACGGTTATAAATGTGAGGAGAGCAGTAGCAATTCTCACTGTGATTCATGGAAACTTCTCATTTCAGCAGCATAATATTTAAGGAATAATGGGGCATGCTGTTAGAGGAAAATAAGCAACACGAAGTTCATAAGACAAAAAATGCAGTTTGTCATGTTGTTTAGAAACTGCAAAGCCCTTCATTCTGAAGCTGAAGTTACAGCTTTAACTCTGTTGCAAAGTGCTGATCCTGGAGACTCCTTCCGTAAATGCTGAATCTGTTTATCTGTTTATTGTGAGCACCTGCCATACAAGTAAGTCAAGTCAATACTATAAAAACGATAACGTATTAGAATGAACACATTGCAGCTGAACTGATGTCAGAGCTGTGTGTCAGAGCAATGTGTCGCAACTTGGTACAGGGGTTGAGCTTCATGAAAGCAGAAACCTGCAAGAAAGATTTTAAGGTCAAAAAGCCACCAAGTAATACAGATGGTATTTCCTTCCTGAGTATAAATATTTTCATAATATTTCCTTCTTCAGTATACATATATGGAATTTTCACCTTTCGTTGCTCATCACCTCAAACAGGCCATGACTTGTGTACAGACCTTCTGAGACAATATTAGATTGAAGGATTCATTTCCACATGTATATATTCAAAAGTAAAAAAACAAAAAACCAGAATAAAAAAAATATTTAATGCAACACCAAGTTGTTTCCAAATGCAGTAAACCCTGTCAAAGTCAAGCATTGAGTCCAATTATATTTGCCTAGTGTATTATATGTTGGCTGTCTCAAAAAATATTAGCATCCTACTTCTCTCACAGAACTGGAAGAAGAGTGTTTAGAGTAGACAGCCAGTAAGAGCATAGAGTTCATCATCCACAACTCTGCTGGCACTGTTCGCTCACTGATCTCTCATGAAAAGGACACTGAAATTAGTCCCAAAAATTAGTTTTGCCTGATTCACCCACATGCAATTCCTACACTACTGTTTTGTACTACACTATTGCTTCTGCAGAACAAGACAAGTGTAAGAGACAATGGTTTGTTTGTGGACTAGTTACAGCTCAGTGATGCTCTCCATATACAAACACAACCAAAGCAGAGCAGAACGTGATGTGCATGATAAAGTATTCCACTATCTTAAATATGGAAAACAACCCAAAGTGTTGAGGCTAAGGGGCTAGAGCAGGAACTCGTTTCTAAGTTAAGTGAAACTGTGGATGTGATCCAGGTTCATCTCATTCCTTTGAGTTTTGATGACTGCATCCAACCTTTATATCATGTGTGTGTGTGTGTGTGTGTGTGTGTGTGTGTGTGTGTGTGTGTGTGTG
>JAOTRR010000047.1:12272576-12283005 GCA_028570945.1 Gogo arcuatus | reverse complement strand
ACAGAGGGAGGGGAAAGTGCTCACTCTCCTCACATTTTTTTCCTGCCAGTCCTGGATAGACTAGAAAATGTTGACTGACCTCTCCTGGTTCAGGTCTTTTTCAGTCCCGGGAATCGAACCGGCGACCCTTCAGACCCAAGGCTGCTTCTCTAGCCTTCAGGCCATGGCTGCCCCCACAGCTGCATGCAACTAATTTAGCTCCTAGTTTCATGACTTTAAAAGAACGTGCATTTTTCTGCTTAGGTTTGAAACTGCAACACGTTTTTTTTTTAAAACAAGACTGCTTTCAAAGATGTATTGCAAAATGTTATAAGCAAGAACTCTGCCTATAAATAGGAGAAAGGTTTATTTAAAAGTTGTGTCATTTTACAGTTAAGTTCTTATGTTATTACATAAGTATGAATTTATACACTGGTAATCATGATGTCATCATGCCACATCATGCTATTGTCCTCACTTTGACCATTTTAGTCCTCTCTCTCAACTGAACCAACTTGGTACTTGTTTTTGAATTGTCATTAAAAAGGCCCATGTGTATTAAATACATGCATAAACACATTTAATTACCATTGAATAACTGAAAATAAGAGCCCTTACAACTGTGATTTTTTTTTCTTTTTTTGGTTTATTTGATATTGGTTGGCATTTGTTTTAGACTTTATTAGTATTGGAAGGTCATTCATTAGTGGTTTAACATTACATTCTGTACAGTGCATCTGTCTCCATCAACAAAAATGAATAGTTTCCTATAAATCCACACAACTCTACTCATATGTAATAACGCACGCGCGCACACACTCCTGTGGCTTGGTCACTAACCCAAGTTCAGGTACAGAGGAGTCCAAATCAATTAAAAAAGGTAACAAAGAGCACAACCACAAAATGCTATTCACACACGAACATAGTGCCCCCCTCCCAATCACACACACACAGACACACTAAACTGAATGGTTATGGAAGAATTATTTCCTTTAAGTTTTGATTTTATTTTCTATCCCTTCACAGTGGGCCAGGGTTTATGCACACATACATACAAACAATGGGGTAGTGACAATGCTGATACAGACAAATGCACATAAAAGTAATCTACAGCCAGTAAAACCAAAACATAACCTCTGGTGTTGACAAAAAAAAAACGCGCTTTACCTACTTTCCAAAGATTTTATGATTTCTTCCCTCTTTGAAAACAATAATAATATTGCACCCACTTGATGAGAAATTCCCATCAATTAAATAAAGACCCACAATGACCCACAACACAAAAGTAGGCGCACACACACAAACGCACCCTTTATACAGGCAACAATGCTGTGATCTATTCCAAACTGGGGCTCTATCTAGATTTGATAACTAGCCCAGTACAAAATAACAGCAGCTGATAGAGATCCTGTGGTAGGTTAAGGCCATAACAGAACTCATTTGCGATTTGTTTCTGTCTTACTATCTATTTAAAGGGAATTACAGAATCAGTGTTATCAGAAATGAGAACAGTGACTGTGTTCTCAGTTAGCAATCTTAACTGTGGCTTAAGGCTACAAAATACAGGATGTTTCAGTACATCAGTGTACTTCTCTCTGTTGAGGATGGTTTAAAATAGACTAGGGAGTTTCAGCATTGAGTACTTCAGAAACGGCTACAGCAACCTGAAATAAATCTGAATTAACACTGTCGAACTCTGATACTATACATTTCTATCAATTTCTGGACACGGTAGTGTCCCTGCAGGTATTAATGCTTAAAGTATCTATTGTCGAATGTGTAGTTGCTAGATATGTGAAGCTAATAACCAAAGTCTCATAGAGACAGGCTTAAAAAGGGCTGCATAACTGATAACCCTATGCTGTGCTTATATGGTCATGTAGGAAGACAGGAGAGCAGTTTCAAGGTTCACTGGTAGTGAGGCCAGTGAGATGCTATTAGGAAGACATTAAAAGGCCTAGACAAAGG
This sequence comes from Gogo arcuatus, assembly GCA_028570945.1. NCBI lineage: Eukaryota > Metazoa > Chordata > Actinopteri > Siluriformes > Anchariidae > Gogo > Gogo arcuatus. The sequence continues at coordinate 12,281,058 of JAOTRR010000047.1, read as the reverse complement.
ACTGCAAAACTGGCATAGCTGGAATCCTTTTGGGTAAAACAAATACTTACTTCAAAAGACCAATGGCATCCATTTGTTAATTCTTGTCTATTCCATTTGGTTTTGCAAATCTATACTTTTTTTTTTTTTTTTTTAACCAAGCAAAAGCCCCAACAGTCACTGATGCGGTGTAGGTGCTTTTACTGGTGGTGACCAATCAAGAAATTCATTGGGGGGATGGGATTTGGAGTCAAAATACAACCATCAGTGGACTCAGGACTGGTGGCTGGCAATAAGGTTCCGCAGCTGCTTGACGACAGTGTCAATGAGCTTCTGCTTGTCGCGCTCATTCTTACGGAACTGAGCAAACATGTTGTTTTTCCGACTAGTGTCCTTCATCCTACAGAGAGTGAGACAGGTAAAGACAGAATAGAGAGATGGAGAGAGAGAGAGAGAGAGAGAGAGAGAGATTATATAGACAGACACAAAAAGGAAAAGATTATAGTAACCCGCATATCTCTGTCAGATCTTGACATGTACATGAAACTACATCAGATAACAATCTAGTCTGACATAAAATTAAGTACATCAGTACTGTTGAGTAAACTATTCAAATTTTCCAAGAAAAATATGTCAAATATCAAATTTTTTTCCTCCCTTTTAGACACCTGCCTGAAAAAGACCAAACCTTAGGGGAATATCTTTGGAGAAACCCCAAGTCCTTATTTGAGGTGCATGCCTGGGTTGTAAGGATGTATCCCAATTACTAAAGACTTCAAAGGAGAGGAGCAGACTGGAGCATCATGGAGAGTGGAGGTAGAAATCGGACCACCAGCAAAGGCCAGCACAAACAGTTCTTCTTTGTTTAAGCCTGGTGCTTAAACAAATAGCTCAAAAACCACTTCTTCATGGATCACTGAACTCACAATGAGGTTCCAATCAGCCAACCAGAATTACAATTTTTGTACTGTTCCACATCTCTTTAAATTTAAGACCACTTCATGGTAAATACAGCATGACAGTTAATTAATACTTGCCTTTCCTTACATATTATGAAAGTATATATCATTTTCAATTTCATTCACCATATTCTTTGGTCTCCAACAAACAGTTCATAACAACAGACACAACAGCCTTAAAAGCAGTGTTATGTTTTGTATCATAAAGCCTTATCAGCTCTGCTCAATTGTACTGATCTCATTCACATATCACTTATCTTGTACCTCACTGTGGGTTATTAGATGAGATGGACATCAACTCAGACATACAATAGTGTTTCTGTGGCCACAGGACACTTACAAATATCTACCCCTTATCTCTGCAACTATAGCTACCATCACCTAGCAAGGGATGTTTGCTTTTGGGAGTGTGTGAAAATGTGGATAGCAATCTGTGTTTCCAAATATGGATGAAGAGGAAGTAAGCCAGATGTGTATCATAGGCTGTTGAAAGCAGTGTGAAAAACGACATGTGAACACAGCATGCGTGGAGAGACTTGATTTGTGTCGTTATTAAAACCTTCACACAGTCACAACCACAGAATCTCAGTTAGCTATAATATCCATCTTCATCTTTTTTAGATGTTTTATCCCTTTTAAGCAGTGGGCTGTAGCCCTCTCTTCATTTCTACCCAGAGAGAGCTCTAGCTCACTCACCTCCTCATCTGTAAACTCTGCTCATGCAGATCAAGTTCCAAAGCTTAACTTTCATGTTAATACCACCATCAAGGTTATCATCTTGTAGATCAATAACTAGTTGAGCCAAGTCTCTGCTGTAACTCTGCATTGTATAGCTGCACTGATTTCCGGACCTTTCATCCAACATTTATCATCTCCACTACTTCTATGTTGGATTTCTCATAAGCTGAATGTCATTGGAAAATGGTGAATGATAGAAGCTTTTTTGTTTGTTTGTTTGTTTATAGGAGGTGATAGTCTTCAACTCTCCAGTTTTCATGAGCTTGTGCCCACTATAGCCACAGTTTTCTGTTCTTGGCTGCCAGAAGTGGAACCCGACATGTTCTTCTGCTGTTGTAGCTCATCTACCTCAAGGTTCAACATGTGCATTCCGAGATGCTTTTCTGCTCACCACAAGTGTACAGTCTGGTTATCTGAGTTACTGTAGCGTTTCTGTCTGCAGAACTGCTGCTCACTGGATGTTTTTGCTGGTGCTTTATTGCACCATTCTAAGTAAACTCTAGAGACTGTTGTGTGTGAAAATCTCAGATCATCAGCAGTTATAGAAATACTCAAACTAGCTCGTCTGGCATCAACAACCATGCTATGGTCAAAATCACTGACATTGCATTTCCCCCAATTCTGATGACTGAATTGAACATTACTCGAAGCTGCTGGCCCGTATCTGCATTATTTTATGCATTGTACTTCTGCCGCGTGATTGGCTAATTAGATAATTGCATGAATTAGTAGGTGTACAGGTGTTTCTAATAAAGTGTTCAGTACGTGTATATAGTAGTATAGCATACTGTCTATAATAGTATATAGTAAATAGAAGTGTAACAGGAAGCCCAATGAGGGCACAGCAGAGAGTACAGTACATTGCGGCTTCAGACGTACCAGCTTGGTCACTTAGTGCTGGCTCTAATAAGGTGTCTTACAACTTTAAAAGAGGATGCCATGGAAAATGGAACCAACTTGAACACCACCTAATTCATTGCAGAACATCCTTTTATACAGCAGCATTCTTAATTGAATTACCTTATTTGTCTTATTTTATGGATTTACGTTTGCTTGTTCTTTATTTTGCATATTTAATATTTATTTAATTATTACCATTAATATGAAACAACTGGGTTTCACAAAATAATCATTAAATTTGCGTGTAATAGTGAAATACTATACTGCTTAAACTTGACAGCATAATCCATATATAAAAGTGCAATAACTCATCTCGATTTATACAATTTGAAGCTAATCAATCATGGTTTATATTTGTCTTCTTATGCATACATTTATACACACTCAGGAGCACAAGTAGGACACTAACTTTTTTCCGAAATTACAGGATTTTCATGAATACCAATTTTCTTATGTAAATGCTCCTATGAACTTCTTACAAATAAGGCTTGATAAATGAGGCCCACTGTTTCTGCCTGGTTAGTGGCCAGCTCAGGGCTTAATAATACGGATCACTTTCACTGAGCTTTAGGGTCGAGAGGGTATGGCCAGGGTAAGTGCAGCTCAAATAGGCTCAAGACTGGTGTGTGTATTGCTGTAACCAGAGAATTTATGATCTTCCCAGAAAAGGAGGGTGTGAAAAAGAAAGAGAAAGGGGTGAAGGTATGATCATGAGAGGATCTAGCGAGATTTTTGAAAAAAGTTAGAGTTACAAAGTTATAAGGAAATCTCACACACACACACACACACACACACACACACACACACACACAACAGCAAACAACCTGTTCTATAAATATGCAAAAACAAATGTTGACTCACCATTGGGCACAATAAACACTACAGGCATAACCATGCATACATAAATATTTTAGAATCAACATTTCTAAATAGCACACCGCAATCAGACACACACTGTACAGACAGCAGAGTACTCACGCTCGAGAAATCCTGCACATAAGCAGAAGAGCAGCGAGTAATGTGAAAGGGGGAAAGATGTTGTCAAACAACGTAAATGTCAAAGAAATTAAGAGTTTCTCACAAATAAGATGATAAAGCATGGAAGATGTGTACGTACAATTGTTTCAACAAAAAGTACTCAGTGATGGCAACATGGCTCTATGTGCGACTTACTTCTCCAGGAGGGCCAGAGCAGTATGTGGGCTGACTCTCAGGTACTTGCAGGTTGGACGTCCATAGTCAGCGAGGTATGTTGACCAATCCCACTGAGTAAAAAGATCCAACAGCTAGAAAAATAAGCAGGGAAATACAAAGTTAGAGCATCTGAATAAGAGTACATAGAACAACATTATTAGATGTTATTTATTTTTACTCCATTTTGTTTTTATTTACTTTTTATTACTCTCACAAATGTTCAAGTATGATATGAATAGATAAAAAAAATTGGTATGTTTTGGCACTATTACAGTGCAATAACACTATCTGGAATGGAACCGAGAGTGAAAACTTCTAAGTGCATCAACGCAGATCAGGTTCAGTCTGACTCCATCAGTCGCCCCTTACTGAAGCAAGCAGTTCAGTTTCCCCAGTGTTATATAAGTGAGCAGGGCCTCTTAAATGAGATTACTGAGGAGGCACAAGGGAGACAAACATGACAAAAGCAGGGGATTAGTGAAGAATGGGGAGAGGTTAAAGAGAGAAAAGCTATTTTCACTTTTTCACCTTGTGAGTGGAGATGTTCTGGTTGGCCTGTGACCCAGGCCTGACCCGATAATGACCCATGATTGCCCTGAAATCTACGGTCCATACAAACCTAGTGACATTCAGCACACTACCAATACTAACAATCCAGCTCACTCCACACACACAGACACTGATCAGATGTACATACATGCAGACAATTAAAAACATATTTATTCCTCCACAGATGGAACAAGGTCCATGTCCTGAACTGAAAGCATTCTTGTTTACACGTGTGTGACAGGCAGAGATAAATTACCAAAAATCTGTCTGATCAAGTACACAACACTAAAAAGGCAATCTCCAAACATCTCCGTCTGTTTCCTTACTCACACGGCATCAACTCAATCACACAGACACGAAAACACACATACACCAGCATGTCCTAGTGTGGTGGCAAATAAGCACTTGATTGTGATAAGTCAGATTTAGATGCACAACTTTCAGATTTCTTTTTTTGGCTCCTCCTACACGAATGTGCTGCAAATCTACCAGAAAATAATATTCACATTTTAGAAAATGAGAATGAGGGGTAGAAGAAAAAGGAGCAGGAGTTAAGGCAGGCTTTGCTGTCATCCATAACCCTGCATATACACAAACACAAATGTGTGCATTCCAAACAGCGCTGACTGGTTCATCACACACGTTCATGACCTGGGTTTCACCTCTCCGCTAAGCTCCCTCCCTCCGCCTTCACCTCCTTATGAACTTCCATTCGGTATCTCTACACGTCTCTCTCTCTCTCTCACCTCAGTGTGACCCCATGGTGGTGTTATCGGCCCCACTTTCCTCGCTCGCTGAACAAACAGTTTGTTGGGTTGGGGAGGGGTGGATGATGATGGTGGATGGGACAGGCACTGGATTATCACTTCCTCTCATTCTTCCCAAAGAAAGAATGATGGAGTGAAAAAAAAAAAAAGACAAAATAAAACATGACGCAGCACACCGAAGTGTTGACCTTGTTTCCCTCGTGCCCTCGTTCTCACCCCAAGCTCATATACACTCTCCCTCTCACTCACAGTGAACCGGGCATTTGGATAAGGGCTCTTAATGGTTATTTTGACTGCTGTATTTATTTGTTTGGAACGCTAGGGGAATTACCAATCTCGTTAATAGCCTAGAGGGATTGGTGAACTGACCCTCTGTTTTTATTCTCCCAGATTTGTTGCTCTTTGGACAGTACTTTGAAAAACACAAGATTTGATTTGCAGTACAACACAGGTTATAAATCACAGAACACAGTTTGGAATGAACAGGAATGTTGTGTAATAACTACATACGCACTAGTAACTATAACCCTCATACATGGGATCACGATGATCAACAGATTATATTTGATTATGCAGCATTTATTCCCTCATCAGTGGTAAGGATAAATTAAGATAATACTGTCATACCTTATTTGGAATAACATTGCTGCATCTTACAACTAAACACTTGCACATTCTTGTTCTCAACTTCTCCTCTGATCATCCCTCCATCCAACCATCCATCCATCCCGCTGTCCTCCCTAGAATCACACTTTCTTTCCATTAATTCTGCTGTTATCTCTGCCTTCATCTCCAGCTCTTTGTCTCTCACCTCTGGCTGGCCTCTGGCTTTCGGCATTGTTTGGTGCATTCTCTGGCATTGGGCCAGCAGCCTGAGGGCTTTCACAGGCCAAGTTCAGCTGAACCTAAGCCTGAACAATAATAATAATAATAGCCATAGAATAGAATGATTGGCCTACAGAAGCAAATAATAACAAACCCCAGTCCACCATAATCTCTTAAACAACTTTAGGAACTCTCTTCAAGGAAGGGCTCAAAAAAAAAGAATAGCTTTGGGCTGGTAATGCTAAAAATCCCACTAAACAATGCTCATACAATCTACTTAACATGTCTTTTAAATAACATGAATGAATCATGAGTAGTGTGATCTGAATGCAGTGATTTGGTTCTCAGTGCAAAACTATAAGCCGGAACAAACAGCAAACCCAGATACTTAGTACAGAATACTTCCACTATGAGGTACCAATACTTTCAGTTAAAAAGAGAAAACACTCTTTCAAGAGTTGGAGACAAGTAACAATGGGATTGGGAAGAATATACAAAAGCATAAGCATGCCATCATTATGCACAGAGAAATGTTATGCTTATTGATACATCATCTACCGCACGTTGTTTCAAACCTGACAGCAATTGAATCACATTTTAACAACAGAGTATGCTGTTTTATCACTCAAAAAATATGCCAAAAGAGTAACAGGCGACGCCCCTGGAAGCCCCGCCCCCTTTTCTCATCTCACAATGTCTCGAGTTCATTAATGTGAAATAAAACCCATCAATGTACCTTTGACTTAGCTAACATTAGACATGTATGTACTTAAACAGTTGATTAAATTTGCTAGGGATGAAAGATTTTCAAATTTTTGACCGAAAGTGGTCAAAACCTGCACTTCAAAGAAAAAGAGAAAAAAGGCTGAACAGAAACCACCAGGCATTTGTGGAATAAAAATATTTTAGTTAAGATGTAGACACTAGAAAAGTTTACATGCATACTTATTGACTGCTATACATAACATTTTTCCTTGAATAGGAAGCAAGAAAGTGCGCACTTAAACTTTTTTAGTGTCGACATCTCAACTAAAACAGACAAGCAGCAGCTTTTCCTCCCCTCAAGGGCCTGGTGTTTACTGTAAAACCAGGTATATATACACACATTCACTTCAGTTTTTACATTTGACTAGTGATTGTGAAAGAAATATATAGAAAATGTACCATGTGACTTCACATTTTTCCTTTTCCAAGGTGGGCAGGTCTGTTGATGGTACCTTAGGTATCATGTTTCTAAATCAAAGCCTTCAAAAATAGCTTGAACATATTCCCTCACTACATAAAAAAAGTAACATCCATAAAAATCCTTGTTGGCATCTCTTAATTATGTGATTTATCTGAGGCTAAAAAGGTTTTGACTGTGTCCTTTAAAGCTGGTTCAGACAGCAAGTAGTCTGTGGAATAAATGGTGTCCATTTTTGCTTTGTCATCTTAAGGAACTAAAGTCAGTGACTGACACCAGATGAGTTAATCTCATCATCCTTTCAGTCAACAAGGTCATCTCCAACTCAAACCCCTTTCCTGCTGCCTAAATATCATTGACATCTGAACACTGACCTGGATTGACAGTTTCAGCTTCTGCTTTGTGATTGACCAACAAAAAGTCTAATGCTAAGTGGAAGCACTCAGCATGCCTATATGTGTGTGGGCCTTGCCAGTACTAGGAGAAGGAATGAGGAAAAAAGGGAAAGGTGGGAGGGCAAAAGAAAAAAAAAAATACAGAAGAATCACTCAACATAAGGGCTGAGTAAAATGGAGATAAAAAGAATTCTCAGGGTTTGAAGCAGAGGGAAAGTGGCTCCCAGTGTTGCTGGCCATATTTCAGTTTGAATAGCAGCACTCTAAAATGGTCAAAGGTTATCTTATGAGGTTATCAAGACTGACAGAGTTTAAGCTCCTGTCTTCTTCTGGTATGTTCAAAGCACTAAAACACAGTAAGGTGGAGAACGACCTCTGCTGCAGTCTAAGTGCTGAGGAGTGGTAGTTCTGTCAGTCAACAGATATTATCCATTGTCAGAAAAGTGTTTTTCCCAGTTTGTCAGGTTGACATGAGATAAAGACTTGAAGGAGTCAAAGTAGGGAGACAGAACCTGTGGCTCAAAGAGGAAAAGAGAGAATGTTGAGAGAAAGCACAAAAAAAAAGAGCTGAGATAGACTGGACATTCTAAGAGACTAAAAGAAACTGAGCAAAGTAAGAAGAATAGAATTAGACTAAATAGCATTAACCTTGTAGAATCTCTTGAGTGTATCCAGGTCACCCACTAGTTAACAAACAGACAAATTACAAACAGAGATGAAGAAAAGAAAAGAAAAAGGGAAATTCAAAATGGGACACTTCATAAGTAACTTTCAGGGCGACTGCAGTGATTTCAGGACAGTAGAAGATCTGATCCATATTATATTATATAGTTATACAACAGTTAGTTCTGGTCCACTAATTTGATTGGATGAGTGGCATTCCAAGAGTGTTTATTATGAATGCACTGGGACGTATCACTGTACAGTACCAGTCAGACGTTTGGACACACCTACTCATTCATAGATTTTTCTGTATTTTGACTATTTTCTACA
>JAOTRR010000047.1:12247475-12257641 GCA_028570945.1 Gogo arcuatus | reverse complement strand
ACTAACAAGTAAACTGTGACCAGAATGAAGGCAGGAACAAGTCATTTTGCAGAATTATTAATGAACTTAATATTAAATTAGACCAAAACCACATCACGGATCATTTCTGATCTCTAGACAATCACAACTCTTGATTCAGAAAGAGGCACAGCACCCCTAGTGGATCACAGCAAGCTTTGCAAAATGATTTTAGCATCACTCTACTACAAAATTACAACAGCCTCGAAAATCCCTGCTACTCTCAGTAACCCATTTGCCTCTCCTTTTCTCATGCCCCCTCTTTACAGCAATCACGGATAAATGTCACTGATGAGGGATTCCTCCAGACACATCCTCTGATTATTCCAGTGGTTACATTATAGTAGTTATTTTTGTGTCTAGTTCTGTCTTATTTCTTCAAACCCTCTATTACCTCCAGCCAACCTATGTCACATTTGTTCATCCACACAGACAGAAACTTAAAGTTGAGGTTAAGACAATTTTCACTCTAGTGGCATTTAGATTATAGTCCAAATTTGTGGCTCTGTAAAATGAAAGCAACAGTATCACAAATTTTAAGGGGATTTTAAGAAGTGACTGACACTGAGACTGTACTTATCAGCATGGTGGGAAATCAAAAAACTAAAATGCCTACAGATGGTGCAACCACGGCAGTTGATGTGGCAGTCTCATGGAGGAAGGTCATTTTGTCTCTCTGTTTGTGATCTCTGGGTGATGGCATGCACGAGGCAAGGATCATGGGAAATCCATTAACCAGACTGGGTCAGATGCTCAGAAGCGGTTTCAGCTGTGGTCACAAAGAAAGCTGCTGGAAAAGATGGGCTAAGCTACACAACTCTATCATGAGTCAAAAATGCATTCTTTATTCCCCCCCTCTCAATTTACCCTAATTTGCCTTTGGGGAGTGTGGGATCAGTCTCTACCATATACAAGACTGCCTGATATATAAAGACACAAAGGTCGTACTCACTCTCACACTCTTTGACGTCTACGTTGAACTGCTGGAGTGCTCCCATAGATACCTGCCTGACATCTGCTTCAAGTAACAGCTGCAGCAAGGAGGTGGACAGATGTTTACATGCTGACATACATGCTGTCTGAGCAACCTTTCCCTACACATACAGAGACAAAAAAAACAAAGAAAGTTCAGTGACAGGAAGATACTATGATGACCGGTACACAGGGAAATACAAAAAACCAAAAAAATAATGGAATGAACCAGAAGACCTGCAGTATTAAACTAATTAGAATTGCAGAAGACCAAAAGGCTGAAATGTATATGCCTTGCTTTTTCAATTTCTATCTCCCTCCCAATCCCACCCAATGGGAGATCACCACCACACAACATCTGCTTAAAGACTAAATGTACCCATGCGCGCGCACACACACACACACACACACACACACGTACAAAATTGATTGTAATAGAATATACCATACTAAAACACATCCAAAATACAGGACATTAGCATAGTAGTGATAACTGTAGGAAAAAAAAAATAGCAAAATAAATACTTAATTTCTAAATACAGTAAAACATTAGTGTGCCTCTCTTACAAAGACACAAAAACCTCAAATATGCCCTTGTCTGCTGTCCAATTCTTTCCTGAAGGAATCTGATATTTTCAGGATAGATCCAAAGCTTTTAATTTGATACTAAAGCTAAAAGAAAACACAAGAGTGGAGAACCTGGAATCTGTGGGATTTCTGACGAGTAGGATCAAAAATGAAAAACAAAACAAAAAAAAAAACACTACTATACTAGCTACTTGCAAAGCACACAGAAATAATTCCAAATACATTAACTTCAGACTAAATCTACAAAGAAGACACAAACAGAAAGAGACAGTGAGACAGAGAAGAAAAGAGAGAAAATCTAAATAAACGGAGGTAAAATACAACAGCACAAATTTCCAAGAATTCCCATCCTGAGATGGCCATTGCTAAATCTGGAGTGCAATCATGCTTTTAAAAGTTTTTAAATAAGTATTCTGCTGAGACTCCAAGCAAATACGGAATCCTATCCTTACAAAATAATTTTAGTGCAGTTATTTATTAATGAGGCTGATTTTTTTTCACCATATATTTCACCTTTTGTATAAAATGGGTCCAAACTAAAATTTACTGTTTACTGGGAAGCATTGACTTTAACCAATTAATGATTTGGCTGGCCTGCTGATTGCAGTAATTGATCTAACAGAGGGAGTAATGGGAGCTAAGAGATACGGCTGGACCAAACCCTAAAGCTGGGGTGAGGAGACAGAAGAGTATGTCTGATAAAGAGGAGCTCTTAGGGGGACGCAAAAGAGGCGAGTTAAGACTTGGTTTTGGTAAGATTCCTTTAACTGGGAATCATTGGGTTAGTGTAAATAGTAAGGAGATGCTAAGCAATTTCCTTCAGGATCAATAAAGTTTGCTGATTCTGATTAACTGTAAACTATCAATGACATGAAAAAGGAACTTGTGTATAAAAGCTGTGTATTAAGGTTGGTCTTTTGTATAAAGGCTGAATTGAAGTGTGGACTAATGGAAAGTCAATACAAATACAGACAATATTAATGCACATTAAATATGAATTTACTTTTAGACAGAGGTATTAATATATAATTATATATCTATTTACAATCTGTATCTAACACAATAATTGGTCATGCAGCTGGCATCTCTGCAACACTTTCCCCAGTAGTTGGTCAGCCTCTTGTCATCATGATAGACTTCTGGCCCACCCTTGCACCCGTACATCGGCTTCTAATTATGAATCACTCATTTCAGTTCCTACAATGGCATCTCACTATTTGTTCCTGGGTACTAAATCAAGTCTACCTAAAACTTTAAATATTTTTAAAAGTGTAATATGTAGAAGGTGCTGGTTATAATATGAAAGTGCTTAATAATCATGTCATTTTCAAAACACTTTAAAACAAATTCTAAAATTGTAATTTGCAATAAAATACTGCAATAGTTACGGCTAGTTTTTGTTCCAGGCTTTTTTTTTTTTTTAAGACAGTTTTAATAGAGAGAGCAGGGTCTGGTGTATCATTGCTGCAGTTATAACTGCAGTTCATCCCACAGACAGCAGAAATGAGAAATTACAAACTGCTTCTTTAAGTACCAGTCTTAAACTGGCTTGCATGTGTTTTGGCAAAAGGACTACACATCTACATGCACACGTACAAACACACTGACAAGAGGAACATTTTGATCCTGAACTTCCTTTCATGAGAAGCTGATTATATTTGTAAACATGATCAGAATTCTGATTTAACACCCACAAACCTTCCCACAAAAGATTACACACGTTTATTTGACCAACCAAATCCTACAAAACATGAAAGCAAAGAATGAGGTGAAACCAAGGGCCAGAAGAGACGCCAGCTGACAAGAATATAAAATTGAAAGAAAAAAAAAAAACATAGCCTTGTGTTGCTGCTTTTGCATGTGGATGCCAGTGAATTCAGCTGATCAATGTTAAGTGATCTGTTACATTTAGCAACCTTTTCAACTCAATATTAGTGATTTGTTTACAGGTAAAACGGTTGTAGTCAAACACTTATAATTAATCAAATACCCCACTGATCATCAGTTTGTTACATACCTCTTTTTCAGACAGACACTCAGCCATGATGTGGTCTAACCCAGTCAGTCTTTAATCAGGTTAAAGCACTTTCAGGCCTAACTAGGCGATTACAGATGATTAGGGTGCCTGTGCAGCACTACGGTGATTAAAAAATAAACACGCTTGTTTTCCAGCCGCTCGTCTCTGCATTCTTAATAGCTATAATAAATCATGTGGGCCAAAGGAAGAGTGGTTGTTTGTTGTTTCTTTTCCTCATTGTAAAATGAAAACCTCACGATTACCTGTCTCCTGCCGAGGCCATTACAATTACTCACAAGTGTGGCTCATCCGGTCTGATTGGAGCAGAAGGCTTTATTGATTTTGCATGGTTAACATTTGTGTACAGATTTTGCATGAGAGAAAGTAATAATGGAGCCCTAATGTGGAAATATCATGCCCATACAGTTTTGAAGAGAAGTGAGTTAAACGATAAAGAAGAAGAGGAGGGGGGAGGGAGTCGGCACCATTAGTGTAACAATGTGTACTGGTTTAGCGTGACGATGTGTGCTGTGGCGTAGGATTTAACAAATGTGTTCCTACAGCAGGCCAAATCTGTTTACTTCTTAAGTCTGATTACCAAGTCCAAGTGACCAAATCTGATTTGTTTATTTGTACTGTAGTTACATTTGCCTTGCATAGCTACATTACACAGGCATGTAGACAATGATTAGTGTGAGGCAGGGGGAAGTTCATGAGTTAGTGTGCTACCAACAAGGAACGTTTTACAGTAGATACGTCTTATACCCAAGGGCAGCATCCAGTAATGGTCCTCAGTGTATCTGGCACAGACAAGAGCAATCAAAACTGAAGAGTTTCAAACAAAGATAAAGGACAAGCCATGTGTTCACTGCTCCAAGTCCAGGCACTCTGCTCCCCTGACCTACCTTTATGTTGATTTGTGTGTATGTTACAGTTCTTGTCGCAAATTTCTGATGTCTAGAGAAAAACTAAATGAAATCCAATTGTCAAGTCATACGTGGCTTGAATCTAACTGGAAAAAGATTTCATGTGCGTTTTGATGCCGAAAATCTTTCCTACTTTAAATTAGGTATGCTCAAAAAAAAAAAAAAACAGTCAGATTTAAGTCTGAACACAGCCAAAGTTAAATCAGGGCCAGCTAAAGAGTATTTACTTCACAAAGCAGTCACATATGCACATACACAAGTGTAACGGTTTAGTCCACTCACAAAATGAAATGCAGTCATTTCTTTCTCATGTTCATTACAAGTGAAGAACATAAGGATGCAGGCTAATCTCACAATTCCTGGCCACCATATACACCATATACATACAGTAAATGCTTCACTGACAGTCTGAATAACCCTGAATCACAAACATATATTTTAAATGACACAGTTTAAATGAATAATGAGAACAATCGTGTACCTGTACCACTTGTGATTACATGTGTACCTTCGGTCACACTGTGTGAGAACTGTGGAGCATGCGTCCTTGATACACACACATGCGGGACTATTTACGTTTTCACACGCATGCAGAGCTTAACAGATCGAGTAATAGCTGTATAGGGTAAAGTGGGACCCTGAACTGTTCCCTCAGGTAGAAACAAAATCAGTTCATAGGGCTGTTTGTGTGCGCGCGCGCACGTATATGTCTCTTGGGTTCTGTTTCACACGGGGTCAAGCTTAGGAAGGTACACCTCTCTCACAGTAGCACACTTGTTTTAGAGTCCAGGGCAGAGGCATGTTAACAATTAGCCTGGTACACTGACAGGGAGAGAGAATGAAGGAGAAAGGAGGAGAGGGTGAGCAAGAGGTAGTCAGAGTGCTTAATTAAAGGAGGACTCGTCAAAGCCCTCATTAAAAAGCACTTAGCAGCACACGGCTGTGAAAATAAACACCACAGAGAACATATCAGTGGAGTACAGTACTAGAGACAAGAGAGACATACAGAAAGAATAAAGGACAAAGCAGGAAGGGGACTGAATTTAAGGAAAGTAAAAGAAAAAGAGAGAAAATTTAACATGAAAGTAGAATTATGGGGCGCTGGCCAGGGATGTACTGAAATTTCCACCAATAATTTTTCACCTAAACAGCCAAAAAGGTTGCTTTATGGTATTGTTATTTGCATCACTACTAATGGCTGTTGATTCACAAGCCCATGAGGCAAAACACTACACTGCAAAAAACAATTTTTACAACACACACATATTTCAAATGTTTCTGCCTCTTACAAATCACCACTTACAAGAAGAACATAAGACCATACACAAGAACTGAGAATTAATTCCATCCCAACATTTATTACATTTCCCATAGTGCAGGAAGTTCCAAGTGTTTCAACACTTTTTTTTCTGAGAATACTTTGTTTACACGAAAAAAAAAAAAGAAAAAAAAAAACACCACACTGCTCCGGTGGTCTCCCACATTACACATACACACACTAACACTTCTTCAGTGACGTTATCACCATCGTAACCCCAACTGACCTCTATGCCCTACTGTGTATGCACATGCGGACATCTTCATTTGTATATCTGAATCTTGGTGTATATTTGTACACACCCTCATACAGACATTAAAAAACAGCCGTTTTTAAATAACTGCAGTACCAGTGTTTTGGGAGTAGCCTACTGTTCTGTAACCACTAGAAAAAAAATAAAATGGTGGCTCCATTACTTGCCATTAGAATACAGACTGCTGTGCTGAGGGTATTTTCTTCATAAATGAGACTGGAGACACTGAACAGTAAGCTGTGGTGGTTTCATGCTTCAGAATCACTGGAGAAGCATGCACCACATGTTCTACAAAATCCTGTATCATGTAATCGGGGCATCATGGGATACAGAAGCAGAACACCGCAGCAGAGCAGGACTTCACTCGTGCGTAATGCACGTTTCAGGACAGCCTGCCAAAACGGAGCGATTTAATCCACGGTTTTGAGCTGCTCTAATTCAGAAGGTATTCTAGACTGTTTGGGAAACAGTCAGCCTTGAGGCCATGCAGGCACTCGGGCAGGGAGCTTTCAGCTGCACTGAGCGTGCTTTTGTCAGTACATTTTTTACCCTCATGAAGGATACTCTGGCTAGAACCAATTTTTGTCTAGACATGTCATGCCAGAACAGTTTTTTGGTTATGGCAAAAAGGGGGAAATATATTTTTGTGGCTATTCCTTTATGCCAGTCACTTTCTTGTTGCCTCCATCCTTAAGAATATATAAGGCCTGTGCATGCAAGCATTCCCGGCATTGAGAATTTATTTTATCTTCCAAAGTCAAACAGCATATCTATACACACAACCAAAGATATCATCTATGACTGCACACAAAATAATAGATGCAGGGTTTTCTTTCTCTTTTTAATTTTTTGCATAGCTGCTATAAGGAAATATTAGCATTAGCACAAAAATTCCTGTTTAGTTTGCTGTCATTTTTTCAAAATCTTTAGAAATCAATTTTTTTTGTTTGTTCCCAAGTGACGCAACAGAAAAGCGTTCACCGTGTCACACGGACATTGCTAGGTCGAATCTTGATGATGCCACAGCCATCCATGGTCTGGAGCTCAAGGGAGCAAAATTAGCCTGCCCTCACAGGGAGGGAGGTGTGGCATACTCCCCTGTCAATTACACCGATGCTATCTGTCAGCTCATGCATACAGAAGCGGTTGGATAGCGCTTTCCTCAGAGTGCGTTACGCCGCCCACTAAAGTTGTATAAGCATCAGTTCAAAAAGATGCGGTTGGCTGGCATAACGTGCCTCAGTGGAAGCACGTGATGACTTTCACCCTCCCTGGTTGGTAGCTGTCGTGTGATAGGGGAGACCTGTCTGGTGGGTGGGAATTGGCCACATCTAAATTAGGGAGAAAAGTGGGGGGTAAAAAAAGAAATATTTATTTTTGTTGTTTTAAATCAACAACAAACTTTAAGTGGCAATAATGATGGTTGCTGGATTTACCGTGGAGCATTTTTGTGCTGGAGTGTTAGG
This sequence comes from Gogo arcuatus, assembly GCA_028570945.1. Taxonomy (NCBI): domain Eukaryota; kingdom Metazoa; phylum Chordata; class Actinopteri; order Siluriformes; family Anchariidae; genus Gogo; species Gogo arcuatus. The sequence continues at coordinate 12,250,083 of JAOTRR010000047.1, read as the reverse complement.
TTAAGCAGAACCAGCACCGACACTTTTTCTGTGAAAAAGGAGGACAGCCACCTGCACACCTCTGCGGACATGAAATCCAGATCTAATTTCCATGTCATGCCATAACAATTCTTTGGTTATGGCAAAAAGGGAAAAAAAAAAATTTTTTGTGGCTATTCCTTTATGCCAGTCACTTTTTTTTTTCCTTGTTGCCTCGATCCTTAAAATATATAAGGCCTGTGCATGCAAGATTTTACGCATTAAATCTCCTTCAAAGAGTTCTCCATCATGTTTGGCTGTATGTGTAGTTATTATATATGCAATACTCAGACCAAACCATCAAATCAAAAAAGAATTGCATGGTATAATACAATAAAATTCTATGCAATAAAGGTTAGGAATGGTCATGTTAGGAGTGCAGGTCAGGGGCTAAATGAGTTTTGCTATACTCTTCAATTTCTGTTCAATTTTATTTTATTTCTATAGTACTTTTAACAGCAACGGCTTTACAGAAATATAGATTTAGATCCCTAATGAGCAAACCAGAGGTAACAGTGAGAAGGAAAAGCTCCCTGAAATGACATGAGGAACCAGAGAAGAACCAGACTCAAAAGTTTGACCGGATAGTGAAAATACAAATCATTAGAGTATACATGTGTAGAAGAGTAAAGTATTGAACACATTAACTAAAATTTATTTAACACTTGGTGGAGAAGTCTTTGTTCGCAATGACAGCTTCAAAATGCTTGCTGTATGAAGAAACTAATCTCTCACAGTGCTCGGGTGGGATTTTGGCTCATTCTTCGAAACAAACAGTCTTTAAATGAAATGCTGAATCATGATCTTCAGCTGATTCTATAAATTCTCTGCTGGGTTTAAGTGAGGTGATTGGCTGGGCCATTCCAACAGCTTTATTTTCTTCCTATACAATCAACCAAGAGTCTCCTTTGCAGTATGTTTTGAATCGTTGACCTGCTGGAAAGTCCACCCACATCTCATCCTCAGCATCCTAGTGGATGGCAGCAGATTCTTCTCCCAGGTGAGAACATCATTCTAATTTACTGAAGCCCATTCAGAAATGTTTTTGGAGGTCTCTAAACAGTGACTGTTCATTTTGCTTCAAACATTAAAAAGGCAAGGTAAGTACAGGAGTGCTCAAGTGAATGTCAGCAAATCCTTTAATTCAAAATGGGTCTCAGTGCCATGACCAAATGCCTCCGAAGGCCAAGGTTAATAATGCCTGACAAATAGTGCACTCTACATTTGGTCCCAAAAGCAGCCTATTAAGGGCCCCAAAATAAATCCAACCTCCGTTTCATTACAACATACAATAAGTCATTGAATCAAAAAGAGCCGTCAGTAGAACATGCGGTAGTGCTACACTGCAATCATGACTCATAGTTAAGGTTATGCCAGCATTTAAGCACACACGACAGCCATACTCACCGGCAGTCTGGCGTGCTCTATGGGATTGCCCTAAAGAGGAGAGAGAGGAGGAGGAAAGGGACTGTTTTTAGGTCATAGGTCATGTTTATGACTGTGCCTTTGGGATTATGACCTGTGATTTAGGGATTATACATAAGACTGATGACCATGCTGTTTTCCAGTTCTTTCATGGAAACCCAAATCCTCTTAGGGTGTCACTGCTGGGTGTGGAGTGGGTTGGGCAAGGACAATCACATGACTGATGAAGCTGTGGCTTCAGATACCTGTTTTCCACTACCCAGATGCTGGTGCTGATTCTGGAGCAGGTTAAGGAAAGCAGCAAACCTTTTCAAGAACTTGAAAGTAAACCATTACATAAACACAGGTGGAGGTTTACTAATAAATGGCCTAAAATTGATATCAAATCACGACGGATTTTATGTTGCACTTTTGGCTTTGAGAACTTATTTTATCTTCCAAAGTCGAATAGCATATGTATACACAGAACCAAAGATATCTATGATTACACACAAAATAATAGAGGCAGGTTTTTGTTTTTCTCTTTTTAAGTTTTTGCATAGCTGCAAAAATTTTTTACTGTTTTTTACTTACTTTATCTTGTATTTTACTGATATTCTTTTTTTATTGCTGCTGTTCTCTCTGAGTGCTACCAAACAAAATTTCATTGCATAACTACAATGACAATAAAGTCTTATCTTAATTAGGAAATATTAGCATTCGCACAAAGTGCATGTTTAGTTTGCTGTCATCTCTTCAAAATCTTCAGATTTTTTTTTTCTTTTGTGCTCCCGGCAACAGAAAAATGTTCGCCCTATTATCCGGAGATCACTAGTTCGAATCCTGATGATGCCACAGCCGTCCATGGCCGGGAGCTCAAGAGAGCAAAATTGGCCTGTGCTATCGGGGGGGCATACTCTCTCTCCCCTGTCATTTACAGCAACGCTAGCCAAACATGAGCATCTGTGAGCTCATGCATACGGAAGTGGGTGGATAGCGCTTAACTCTAAGTGCGTTACGCTGCCCCCTGAAGTTGCATAAGCAGCAATTCGAAAAGATGAGGTCGGCTGGCATAACGTACCTCAGAGGAAGCACGTGATGACTTTCGCCCTCCCTGGTTGGTGGCTGTCGTGTGATAGGGGAGACCTGTCTGGTGGGTGGGAATTGGCCACATCTAAATTAGGGA
>JAOTRR010000047.1:12090409-12100887 GCA_028570945.1 Gogo arcuatus | reverse complement strand
TGTGTGTGTGTGTGTGTGTGTGTGTGTATAAGAAGCTGCCTATCTACATGAGTAAAAAAGGATCATATTACACACACTACATGGCCAAAAGTTTGTGGACACCTGACCATTACACTCACATGTGCTTGCTGAACATCCCATTCCAGATTGAATCCCCCCTTTGCTGTTATAATAACCTTGAACAGCATGTTTGGGCCCTTAGTTCCAGTGAAGGAAAATTGTAATGCTACAGTGTACAACGGCATTGTAAACAACTGTGTGCTTCCAACTTTGTGACAACAGTTTAGAGAAGGCCCACAAATGGGTGTGATGGTCAGGTGTCCACATACTTTTGGCCATATTATATATTGATTTATTATTATTATTATTATTGTTATTATGTGTTTGTGAGATCACTCTGATGTGTGATGTACTGTGCTGCCAAATGCTTTAATTTTTCCATTACGTGAGATAAATTCATAATGTGATTTCCTGAAGAATTCTTTGTTTATTCAGTTGTAAAGTGCTGTTCTGTTTCAAGAGTGTTTTAGTGGCATTGCAAGCATATTATTTTGCATTCTCACCAATTTCTGCAACTAGGATTGCAAATTACATCAAAAGCCAAGGGAAAATCCACATAAACCATAAGTAGAGGAAGAAACATGACGCAAAGGAAGAATAGGGCAGCAATGCAAAATAATATAAAAAGTACTGAAAGTAGCCAAGTCATTCAGGGGTAAATGTAAAATGAAGACAAATAAAGAGTTTTGGCATTCTTATTCAATTTAATAAATCTTCTTTTTTTAAATCTACAACTATCTACTTTAAAGTGTGAATGTGCTACCAAGGAAAATTGTAATTATTGTACCTGGCCTGTACAGATGCTGGAGGGCACACTAGAGACTCCCAGTTGTATATCAGGTGCTGCAAATAAGTTAAAGGGAAATATCTTAATGCCCCCATTCAAGTAACAGTATGTAAGCCTAAATATGTTAGGTATTTTCCAGTCAAGTATATACATTATCATCTCCCAGAGAATAACCTTTGCCCAGACAAGGTTCTTACAATGCATGTATATTTTATTCCTCTGTAGTCCTGATAGTATGATAAGTTCATTATATCCTTACAAATCTTTTATGATCAATATAAATAACTCAGTCTGCTGGCTCAGTCATGGACTTCAAAGCCAAGAATATATGAGCTCCCAGTGTTGGAGTTTTAGTCCCCTGGTCATGGCAGCTTGCCCACTAGCAAAGATCAATTACACCAAAGACCTCTGTCTCCATAATACTGTTCTCAGCTCAGTCAGTTTTACAACATTCATAAGTCCTAAAATGATTCCATTATGTTTTGTGAGATTGTATTTGTTCTGTGGGGCAAAAGCTTTTTGAACAGTAACATAATTCACCATGCCCTGCACCCACATCAGAACCAAAACTACAACCTCACAGCCACTTTCAAGCAATTAACCTTTTTCAAGTTATATAGCAGAAACCATCCTAAAACAAGACCCATGTTAGATACTGTAGTAACATTAAAAAAGATGATTCTAGTGGAGATAAATCAAATATAAATACAGCTTAAAAATACATGTAATAATAGTAATTACTACATGAACACATTTTCAGGCAATTAACAACTGAAATGTATAATTTATATTTAAAATAATCAGCATCTAATTCAATATTATTGAAAATCTGCCAGAGCAGCCTTCCTGTCCATTTCAGACTTGCTTGGTGAGGACACGGAGGAGGAAACAGGAGAGAGGGTCACACTGTACAAGTTAGCAACGAAGGTCTCCCATCCTCGTCGGAGTGCTTTATCCAAAACCTAAAAAACAAATCAGTCTTTATTTGACATGTGAAGCAATCTGCCTTTCATACTAACAAGCTGCGTAGTACAGAAACAGAATGTAAACTATGTTGTGTTTAAACAAAAAAAAAACTTTGAAGAATATTATTGGTATAGTTGGTCATGGATATTTCTATAGTAAGCACGATTACTGAGTGTTAGCAGAGAGTTAAAGAGTTATCTCAGTTATCTATTTAAACCCATTCCCCCCCTTTCCTCTTTTTGTATGTACAGTGTAAACAAAAAGATTGTGGAGCAGAAGGACAGTAAGAGATGGACAGGAGCAGTGGTTCATCATGAAGCAAAGAGTATAAACATGATAAAATAGGAAACAACAGGAGGAAGACTGATCATGTCATATTGTGGAAAACATCTACTGCAAAGGATAAATTAACAGACCTCATCTTTTAATTTGCATTAGAAAAGGGAACTTCGGCCACCATGAAAATTCCTCATTATACACTACGGATTACATCACCAGAGAGTTAAACTGTATCTGAGTCTGTACTTACGCAAGTGTAATTTGTGCTGGTGCAGGCTCTTTCTTGAAATACTGATATTTAAGGTGTGGCAAAAAAACCCTTACTACTATGCTACTATGTTACAATTAAGTGGTTATTTCAACTATAAAGTGATACAAATATCTTCAGTAATGTCCAAAAATCTCCCTGAGTAATCCTTTCACCAACCATAAACAGGTCATATTATATCAGGAAACTGTGGTATGAGATTAAGTTTTATCTCTTATGTCATAACCTTGCAGTATCTCACCTTGTGATAATTCCTAAGAGAGCTCCTTTTAACGACCTTCATGTTCTCTACGTCTGTTTTCCCCTCCACCTCTTGTTCTCTCCTCTTCTCCTTCATCCCCCTTTGTCTCTCCTTTCCTTCAGGAAGGAGCTTCTGATCATCTTCTTCCTCTCTTATGGAGAAGTGGATTAACATGGGTTCTGGAGCTCTGCTGCCGGATCCTGTTTCAGGCTGAGTTTCTAAGTGCACATGCAGGCTCGGGTTAATAGAAGGAGCAACCTCAGTCTCAGTGATTTGGATATCCATCTCCAGGGACGATTTATCAGACTTAGCCCTCTTGGAGCTCTTCCTGCTCCAGCGCCGGCTCAGTCGGCTTGGCTTCCTCTTCAGCAGGGTGGTCCCATCATCCTCCATTAGGCCCTCGCTGAAGTCACACACACAGTGCTCTTGATCATCTGGCAGCTCTCTGCTGTTCATTTCTCCTGCCATAGGCGTTGCTGATGGTTGTTTCTGTGTGATCTGCACCTCTGTCCTGAACTCTGTTTCTATTTCATCTAAACGTCCATAGAATCCACTGGCCCGGTCTAGGAAAGGAGGAGACCGAGGAGCCTTTTGCTTCTTGGAGCTTTTGCCGATCGTCATGATTTTTCCAAGTCACTGAGGTTATCACTTAGCTGTAGGGAAGAGGCAGGGGAGGAAGTAAGATGTTAATAAAACAATGTTCTGTTTTGTCTACTACCTCAGAAATAACAAATGGTAGATTGTTTGGTAGAGGCACTCAGCCTGATATCGAAAATGCTTAGAAAGCTCTGAAGGCTATTGGTAGGTATTTATTATATATCTCTTGTGCAGATCACCTCATCATCATGACAATGTTTAAAGTTCAGTGCCTGGGTGTGTGTTTGACGTATCCATGTGTCCCTGTATCTGTGTGATAGTGTCAGTGTGTCTCATGCCCTGATAGATAAGAGAAGCTCCAGCCTCACTTTGACTTTGACTCTGCCTTGTCATGCTGGAACTGTCAATCGTGCCAAGGTGTGTGTGTGTATGACTGAAACCTACCATCACACAGTACTCTGAACAGATCTGGTGATATTACATGTCCATATTAATGTCTATTGTGCAGGCAAATATAGCATGTTCATTTGATTTAAATGGTAGCCTGCAGACATGTCTGGTCTTAAAGGAACAATCTAGCATTGTTTAACCCAATCTTTACTCATCTCATCTGTATTATATGTGTAAATACCACAGAGAATCATTTTTACACATTTCCCTGTACCAAGAAAGGAACTTATGACTGAAGTCTAAGAGAGGTTGTTGTTTCGCCATTTAGCATTTATGTGAAATGTGATTTTGTAGAACAGAATATGAATATTTTAATGAATAGTCAGAACTATTTGTTAGAGTGGAATGGTTACATAAATACTGACCAAATTCAACAACTGCCCTTAATGTCCATAATGAGGATAAACAGGCTTTCTAGTCTTTCTATTCCTGAGTGCAGTGAAACACTGATGTTGTCTGTGTTAATCACACATAAACTACAGAAGCAGTGGATATTCCTATAATTTATATCAAATAATACACTTATACACAATATACGAGTGGCTCTTAAGCTGTTTCCTACCTTAGTAAAAGCATGATTTGTTTCAAGAATGTAAGAAAATGAGAGGTGAGTAGCTTACCTGCTGGGTGATCTCACTGGGATTGGCTCTGTGTATGTGCACACTCAGAACTCCCTCAGCTCACCTCATACACACACTCACACACTATCGTCACAGACTCTGCCTAAACCTGTCGTCACTAAAACAATCACTTTCTCCATCTCACAATCTCTATGGGCTTTGTCCTTGATAACTATTATCAAGGCTTAGCAATATGTACACATTATGTACACTAAGCATGCAATACCTTCCTATAGGAACAGCAGTGTGAACACTCCGCATAAAGCTACTAAACTGGAGTTTGGGGCTACAAATGCTTGTATGTGAGGTGGTTATTTTCTTTTAGTGGGAAAAATATCTGTAGAGGACCATCATTAAGGTCCACAATCGGACCTTAAAGACTACTGTAGTAGTTTGGAGAATATATTTATATGAACTTTAAAAACCATTCTAGTGTGTTTGAGGATATATCACATTGTACCCTGGGGAAAACAAACGTACCTTTATCTTTTTTTTCCCTGACATTGAATGTTAACTGTCTTCTGTTGCTACGTACAGAGAAGCCATGGATTTCATGGATGTGTAGTATTTGGGATGTTGACAAGTTTTGGGTGCGAATACATTGCAACAATCAAGGTTTCGACCACAAAAGGCCTATTTATTCCACCACCATTAACATTAACTTGTGGAACACAACAAAATAGACAGCTACTTTAGTACATACAAAACATGCAGCCACATGTTTGCTCATGTATCATGCAGTTTCACTTAGGAAAGTGCTATGGAAAGGAGATTTCGACATAAAATTGGGGGGGGGAAATAGTTTGCCTCTACACACCTATAAAATTGTCAACTTTAATTAATAAGTGCCCAAGAAAGGGAGTAGTAAAGGAATGCGGCATATCCCCAGAAACGGTAGGTGTGTCCTTTAACAAATAAAGACTTAAAAGGCAGCAACAGGTCAATCCTTGATAATGTTCCTTTAAGAGTGCATGAGTAATCTCATATGCAACAGGATTTCAGTAGTGAGTCAGTTTAACCCCCCTCACTTTGAACCTCAGGCAAGGATCATCACACAGTACGCATGTGAGGCATGGCAGCAGCTGTTTTGCAGCTGTGCGTGCCAGTGCCTATGTATGGTAATGTAAGGAAAGCATCAAATTCAGATGGGATGTGGTTAGGAGTCATTAAAAGGGGCGTGTGTTGATGGTGTCTTTTATAGACAACAGAGCTATTACTCACCTAACAACATGACCATACTCATCAAACACGAGGACAACTACACCAAGTCATAATGTGTTCAACTTATAGATGGATATTTCTGTCAAAGTGGAAACAAACTTTATGTTCTTGTTTGTTAACAAATATACAGCTGTGAAAGGTTTAATCACTCTAAGCAGGAAAGCTATAATGTTTAAAGACCCAAGCTTAAAGAGGGAAAAAGTATGAAATCTGTTTTATATCAGTTTCATTGTAGTGAATTGTGGGTCTTTCTTAAATTGTTAAAATAAAACAATAACAGGACTAATCCTGACCATTTGCCCTATGAGCAGTGCATTCCTTACAATATTAATAAACTTACATTTGCACTTTAATAGGAACGCCTGCTCATTCAGCCAATCATGTGGCAGCAGTGCATAAAATCATGCAGATACAAATCTGGAGCTTCAGGTAATTTACACATTGAACACTAGAATCATGAAAAATGTGATCTCACAAGAGCACTTTGTGGAATTAGTTGGTGTCTGATGGGCTGATTTGAGTATTTCAGAAACTGATGATTTCCTGGGCTTTTCATGCACAACGGTCTCTAGAGTTTACACAGAATGGTGTGAAAAACAAAATAAAAAACATGCAGTGAACAGCAGTCCTGCAGGTGGAAAGACCTTGTTGATGAGAGAGGTCAGAGGAAGAATGGTTCAAGTGGACAGGAAGGCAATTGGTAACTCAAATAACCACACTTTACAACCATGGTGAACAGAGAAGTGTCACAGCACGTCAAATCTTGAGGCAGATGAGCTAAAACAGCAGAAGACCATATCAGGTTCCACTCCTGTCAGCCAAGAACAAGAATCTGAGGCTATAGTAGGCACAGACTCACCCTAACTGGACAACTGACGATTGGAAAAAGACAACATTTTTCCAAAGCTGGTGTACTGAGAATCGTTTGTCACCAAAATATCTCAGTGGTCCATTTCCACTGATGTATGGAGTAGTGGGGTCTGACATGTGCATAACAACAGTAACTAACTGTATACCTACTAAGTGCAACTGTATAGGAGGTTTAGCTGAAATAACCCATGAGTCTAGAACTGTACACAATGACTAAGATAATTATGACAAGATGTACAATTCTGAATTAACCAATTCCAGTTATTGTGCCTGAAGTTTGATGTTCCACACCACAGCTTCTCTGTGCACACATTCCAAGGTCATAATATAACTAGAAAATTTGGGTAAAATGTCTTTTATTTTCAGCCATTTTTTTAAGATGTACATATAGTAGCTAGTACAATTTTTGGTGATTTTAGTTCCCTCGGGTCTCATTGAGCCACTTGGCTACTCTGGCTAATCCGACCCCCTGGAATCCTCCTCACCACAGAACTCCTTTGTAATGGCTCCCCTGATCATAGCAATAACGTTATTGTACAAGACAAACATTTACAGGCATGAGGCAGAAACACTGAGTATCTACATGTGTTCTACATAATACCATGAATGATAAATAGACATATAAATAGGAAACCGCATTCATTCATGCACACAAATACATACACACAATAATGGCAACCGTACAGTTATTCATACAGTGTCGTGATTCCTGGACAACAGTAAACGGACCTCCCATACTGAAGACAGAACAACATTCTCAGGTTAACACTACAGCAAAATGTGTTTTTGTAACTGGGATGTACCACGGTGTTCTTGGAGAGTGTTCTTGGAGCTTACACCTCCACTTTGGGATCTGATCCTAACCCCTGCTTTATAAGAGCCTCCTCCCTTTTCATCTTTGGCTTTTCAGTACGTGTGTGCCACACCAGCACCTAAGACAGCAAAACAAAACACACACAAAATATTTTAAGGTGTTTTTTAAATAGCTACAAACTTTCCTTATGTGCCAATAACAAAACAAAAATAACTGTAATTTAGAACATGACCACACATATTACGCATATACCAGTTACAAATATGCAGTCCACAGATTTACAGCTGTTATTATGCTGCAAAAATCTACCTTAGTGCACATGTCAGCTTTGGGCTCCAGCTCCTCCATGGTAACCAGGTTCTGCAGGAAGCTGCTTTCCAGGAAGCCCATCTCTGCATTGCCATCAAACCAAGCCTCAGGATTGGCCAACACCAGGTTTAGCGAGACAGCAAAGCCAGCCATGTCAATGGGGAAGGGACGGTTGGGTCGCCAGCCGGTGTGGAAACGAACCACCTTCCCATTCTCCACTACAGGCCGCTCAAACTTCATAGCCCCCACTAGACCCACCGGCCAAACGGAGACTTTCTTAGTGTAACGCATCTGAGACAGACAGACAGGGGTAAGGAAAAATAGAGAGAAAGAGAAGAAAAATGTTAACCCTGATGTCAAAGTGCTATTCAGAGCCCCCTGCAATCAAGGAAACAATATTTTTTGCTAGAATCTCTCATAACTTCTTTGGGGAAAAACAGATTTGGGGGAGAGTGTTAAGTATGAGCTTACTATGTAATAAGCTCAGTTTGTGACTTAAACATCCATCAAAATTTTTTTTCACTGTCTTCATCCACTGATTTCTGACTCTACCCTCTATCTTCAAGATCAAGAAAGTCCCTTCTTCTTTGTTGCATAGCATGTCTGAAACCATCAGTGATGATTAAGTGCAGCTGAGAGTAATTGAAGAAAATAACAATTTGATGCTGATCTCCTCTCATATAGCTCTCCTCTGTCAAAGTTCTGTTTTGTGACTGCTGGCAAGAAATTCTTTTACAAGGGAAAGCTGGAAGCATCTAATCCATGCAAGCTCCATAACATTTTTCATTACTTCTTAACTCTCCATCTCCTCCTTATCTTCTGATGACTTTGTCACCTTCTTTAATAAAGACAGTAGCTTCAATATTTTTCAATAGCTTCCTTCCTATTTATTTAAAGTGTATTTCAGACATACAAATTAGTAACAAGAAGTTCTACACTTGTTCGCAGCACAAGCGTCCCCATTGAGTTGTACTTGTTTTTGTTACTGTATTAACTTTTTGCAATAACTTTTCTCTAATAGAGATTTAGCTTAATGGTATTGCTAGACACTGACCTATTTGCACTACTATCAGGATTTTTTGTGGACACTTCAAAGAACGTTTGCCAAATGTTGGAAAAGTAAATGGTTAAAAAAAAAAAAAATCATGTCCGATAGAGAAATTATTAAAGGATAACATTGTGCTTCTAACCACAGAGTGTAAATACTTAGCTAACTTAACTGTTAGTGATGAATGAATAAATTTGCATTTGATACATTTTGCAAAGATTATTTAATAATTTAACATTACACATACAGGGTACACATTAATGAACTACCTATCCAATCTTTTATCTTGGCTGAAGTTGCTCACCTCCTCAAAGAGCTGCAGGCTATATGTATTGTCATCATCAGCAAAGTAGATTACAGCACTGTCGAACGCTAACCCTTTCCCCCTGTCAGCAGCAGCCTTCTCCCTGAGCCAGCGCAAACCCTCGTTCCTCTGCTCAGCCCCGCGAGGCTTCAGCCAGTGAGGGTCACCTTCCTGCAGTTTCCTATCTTTAGGTGTCAGCATGTGTAGGTGAGTGTAGGTCAGTCCAGAATCAGCCAGAAAGTTTCGGACCAGCTCTGTCGGGCTGGAAGAATCCTCCACCACGATCCAGTGGAGCTGAGGTACATGCAGAAAAGTGTGGGACAAGCGTGTGAGCTCAGCCTTCTGCACCAGTCTAGAGGAAGTAAAGAGTTTGTTGGGGAACGAAATTTAATATTACCCTTTCAGAATATTTAGTCACAAAAGAGTAGATCTCAAAATTGTTCATACAAAAATGCAGACAGATATATACCTTGCATAGGTAGGTGTTATTACAAAGACTGTAGGCAAACTAGATTGCTTTGAGGCTTTTGATGCCTCTGATTTTTTTATTTGTTCTTGCAGCTTATGTAACTCCCCTCTCAATTGGGAGATGGTTCGGTCCTTGGGCAAGTCATGTTCTCTGCAGTCACAGCGCTGGCCTGGGAAGGAAGAAACAAACAAACAAACAAACAAAATCCATGGATTGTTTTAAAGTAAGTGATTTATCAATAACACTGACTGGAGCTTCAGATAAGAGAATTAAGATATACCGGTCTTACCTAACTGCATGAGGGCATAGATGAGGCCCAGTAGGGAGACCATAAAGTAGAGCAGGAACACAGTCTTCAGCTTGAGCTTCATTCTCATTGTACAGAGGTGACACCAAAAGCAGAATGGGTGAGGCTGCTGTGCACTTCACCTTATAGCCCAGAACACACAAGCCTTTCTTTTGAATGTAACCAGCTTACTGATAGCAGCCTAAGACAAAGCAAATGGTCTGACATGAGAACAGAGATATATTTCTAACGCAAAAAATTAATATGCATTAAAGCCGGGTAAACAGTTAGCTAGTTGCTAACGAAGCATCGTTACTGGGTTGTTGACACTCCTGCCATTAAACAGGCGTTTCTTCTGACCTACCATCGACTCCATCAGTCCAGTCAGGAGAAAAGGCTGTGCGATTTCTGTTTAACTCGTCTAAGCGACATGATCATTTATATAATATACAAAGTCAGCGAGGAAGCTTCCCTATCCAAAAGCAACCGTTCATTGTAATAAGACCCATTTCAAACAGCTCCAGCAGTTTCCGCTGCGGTGTAACATTCATTGCGTTCCCGTGAACAGGATCCGGATTAGTGTAGTTCCGTTTCCATTTTCTCAGAGGAGGCTTGGAGAAATTCACAATAGCTTCCACACTCCAAGGGAAAAAAGAGGAAATTATAAGAGACATGCCAGAAAAAATATGTGTCAGATGAGTCATAATGGGAAGGGGAAGAGGAAAATGAGGTACTGGAGAAGAAATGCATAAAAGATCCTTCTACATCTATAAAAGTAACTCCTGCGTTGATCATTATCAACTACTAACGAGTAACATGACTACTACACTCACCGGCCACTTTAATAGGAGCTTGTTGTTGATTGTAAGATTCCTGTTCTTGGCTGGCA
>JAOTRR010000047.1:12045590-12059098 GCA_028570945.1 Gogo arcuatus | reverse complement strand
CAGAAATATAGAAAATTCTAAAGGGTTCACAAACTTTCAAGCACCACTGTATAACCATACAGTGCTCCACTTCACATTTGCATGTGTGCATAAAATAGCAGGCATCCCCTTACCGACCAGATATCTAATATTAGGGTTGTTTAGTAAGGTTATAAAAAGGCATAGACACTTCAGAGGTAAAGGAGATTTTTAAAATAAGATATACTAAAGTGGATTACAGTCTAGCCAAGCGAGGGCTGATTTATACTCGAGTCTGTGAATCTGCCAACATGTGCAGGCGTTGTGTATAGACATTTGCGTAGGTATCTGCCCGACACACTTGCACGTAATTCACTTTATCTAAAGATACATGTAGTCATTTACACTGTACTTGAGGATCATTTGTGCCAATTTTACACTGAAATGCATCTTTATTAATAAACAACTGTGTTAATACTTTTCACGCGAGCTTCGAATATCTTCGTCCAAGAATTCATTTTCACACCAGTGTTTTTAGTAATGCTTTGAAGACATTGTAAAATGCAAATGGTTATAGTAAAGTACTCCAACATGCTTGTGCTAGTTATTGTTTCACATCCTAAACCCATTGCTAATGCATGCACTTCCTTACTCATGCTGTCAGTGTTTTCTTGACGCACTACACCAACGGTTCACGAGAATAGGTTTTATTTGGTTATTAGCCAGTTTTTCTTTACTTTTTTGGCTGCTGGTTAAGAATATCTTTGGAAACCTGAGAAATGTTGTGACCAGTGTTCATAAGAAATGGTCGTTTTTTAAATATTGTTTTAAAATGTATTCTCACATTCAGCCCAAGTTGAGCTCTGGTGCTGGAGGAGGCAGTGAGAGGAGCTCTGGGAGGTCAGGCCCGACACGCAAAGAGAACCAGGGGGCTCAGTACCGGCACCATCCTCTGAAGGCACGCCGCAGACCTCCAAAGGGCATGCACCTGGATCAGGATGACATTATCGCCCTTTCGGCGTCCACTGAGTCAGGAACCATCTCCAATCGCCAGCTTGACACTCAACTAATTTCTCTCAAGAGACAGGTAATGATTGCATGACGATGTGCATATACACGCACACTGCAATACTGGTTATGGATATATACAGGCCAGAATGAACGACAAGACAAACTTTACTAATCCGTAAACTTTACTAATCATGCAGGTTCAAAGTATCAAGCAGGCAAACAGTGTCCTCAAACGAAGTTTGGCAGATGGTGTTGATGCCATGAGACCAGCTGAGGTGCAGTCAGTTATTTCTACACACTTGCATCAGATATGTTTCTATATTTTAACTTTACTCATGTTTATCATGATTTCATTAACAGTCTGATTATTGCTGAAGCATGTGTGAATGTTGATAATGGTGGACAGATGGAGGAATGAACAATCTTTGCCAAAAATTATATGTTGGAGGAATATTCCAGTATTTTTCTTGACCTAGATCGCCATCTATTGCATCTGGAGCGTATGCTCAATTACCTGGACAAGAAATTCAGCATGCTTCCTTGTAATGTGAAAATGGAATACCTAACTACTCAAAACCCTAATAATGGTAGTCTTAAGGGAGGTTGTTGAGTTCAATCAAGAAACATTTGTGAATAAAATGTTCAGTAAAATGTTTTGCATAAATGTTACTGACTGCTCTGACAACTTCCCTTAGACTTCCATAATTAGTGTTTCTCTTTAATACAGGGGAACATACTGAAATGTGTTTGTAGTATCTCATATTAAGATATTTCTTAGTCATTTTTGACAAATGTTACTGAAATGTAGACAGAATTTATTAAATCCTCAGCAAATTGCATTTGAGAAAACTTATGTACTTTTTCAGCCCGCTCTTAAGATTAACGCCCGCTGGACCACAGAGGAGCAGCTCCTGGCTGTACAGGGTAAATCAGATTATCATTGCTTTCCCTGCCTTGACAATATTGGCAGATTAAGAAAAATCTATTAATTTAGTTTTTAGCAAATGAAAATGTTGGCAAGTAAAGGATTTCTAGTGTCCCAGATGCAGCACCATTTAATTACCCTTGGTGTCAATGTGATCAATACTGCATGTGATTTTTGTCTGTAGTATCCAGTCTTAATATTCATGAATACTTATCCTAAGATGATGTTTTTGGATGCATGTAGATTAATATTGTGGGTTTGTCTTGTCTAGCTATCAGACGCTACGGTAAAGACTTTGCCGCCATAGCTGACGTGATTGGGAACAAGACTGCGGGTCAGGTGAGCTCATTCTTCGTCAGCTACCGCCGCCGTTTCAATCTGGAGGAAGTGCTGCGCGAATGGCAGGCAGAACAGGAAGTACTGCGGGGGAACAGCGAGACCATGAAGGACCTGAACGGGACAGCAGGAGTGGAAGAGGATGAGGTGAGGCAGGATAACAGGACATGCAAAATGTAAAAACATCAAAATAATTTATAAAAAATGTTTGCATATGTCCTGTACCTTTTGAAGTGCATGTTTTGTTTAGTTGGGTTTTTCCCTGATATATATAATATTCTTGTGTTCTATGCAGACTAAGAGGGATAGCGTGTCCCCTGCAGACTCTGGCAGTCCAACACCTTCCTCTGAAGTAGCCAGTAACTCCAGCCAGTCTTCTCCCCCGCTTACCCAACCCCCACCCTTACTACGCCCGACTCCCCCCAGTGCACCCCCAAGCCTGTTGCGCCAGCCTCCTCCTCTCCAAACGCGCCCCCTCCAGACCCGAACTCCACACAACCACCCTCCACCCCCACTCATCCGCCCTGCAGTGGCCTCATCCCACTACCAGAGCGGCTTGAGGAACTCCATCAGTTCCTCTCCGGCTTCCAGCACGCAGTTGCCTCCCTCGTTGATGGGGCTTAAAGTGGAGTCACCACACTCGCACTAATTGACAAAAGCTGCTGTGGTTGGCCTCTGGCACTGATCTCAAACCAGTTCCAATTTTGTTGAAGATTAGGATGTTACTGGAAAACTGGTTCCAGATCAGGGCAACTTCTAGAAAGCACTCACAGTGATAGGGAGAGCAGGTACTGCCCTGGTGTCAAGGGGATTCAAAATACACACGTTACTGCAGTTGTTCAGGCGCACATCATGAGTCAGGGATGGCGATATATAGTGTTAGACAGGTGAAACGAGTCAGCGTTAGGTTTGGCGTCACTCAGAAAATCCCCATTAAACATCAACACGTGGACAGGCACACTTCTCCCATTGTCACTCATCTAATACAGAAAAAAACCTCAGTGCAGACTTGCCAAATACAGACCACACACCTAGCTGGCCTCAGCTTTAATGATATACCTCAGAGGAGGCCACACAACCACACAATTCACCATGATCAGTTACAGAAATGACCTTTGACAGAACACAGTGTTAGTGTTAGTACTTGAACCAAAATTTCTCGGTGGAGAAAGGAGCCTTTAGACCTTATACACTGGATTGTAATGAAATGCCTTGACAACTGAATCACAGGTTCCTCCATCTCCATGGCAACAGCAGAACATCAACTATGTTCCAAGGAAGACACCACATGATGTTTGAGAGTGTAAACTGGGAACAGGCATTCTTTCTTTCTTTTCCATTAAAGAGCCATGTATTACTAGAACTGAACTTAGTGAAGCAGTTTACTTCTATTACTGAGTCCCTAAAATATTAGTAGATAATTATGTAGTAGTAATTCATATTAAAGCACTAAATGACCCAAAAGACTTGACTTTTTTTCTTGCACAAACATTGAAGTACACTGATTCTTCAGTCAGTGATCTTCCTCTTGGAGGCAAAGTGTGTAAGTTGTTGCTACACTCAAGTTTGTGCCAGTGGAGCTTTCCACCAAAACTTTGTATGAAAAATGTTTACAGGTGAACTTGGATATGGTTGTGCGTGTGTTTTTTTTGTTTTGTTTTTTCCTTTATAGAATAAAGTGAAATAACATCTACATCCAGTAGTGTGTGTGTTCAGGACCTCAGACCCTCCTTCACCAGCAAGTGACTGAGGTGGTAGGAGAAAAAAGTAGTTCATTACCTACACACGGAGTTTCATCATTCATTTATTACTATCACTGATCATAATCATCGCTCTTTGCACCAAATGTACATTTGGAGTTCTCTCTATCCCTGACGTACATCAGCTCTGACAAAGAAAAATATTAAAATTACAGCAATGAAAAATATGAAAAAGCAACCCTGAAGAAAAATTATATTAATAGATAACAATGACAATTGGATCCCCAGCACCTTAGACAATGATCATTCATAGAACTGCAAATAATGTGACATTAAAAATATATATATATATATAAAACAGATGTGCACAAGTGTCCCACAAACTTGTAAGAGACTCCATTGCTCTCCCTACTGTTTCAATAATAACCAAGTGTGTATCCATGCATGCACAACATGTATAGCTCAGTGGTAAGACATAGTGGATATAGCTCACCTTCCTCTCACACATCTGCCTTTCTCAGCTGGCTCTACTAGTGCCTGAGCAAGAATATCAAAACTGATCAAAAATGATAAGAACCCATTGAAATCAAGTGGTAGTCAGACCATCTGCTCCTGATGTGTAGTTCTCTGTGAGCTTGCTGCTACTTAATGCAATTACTGCATGAAGGTCAAGACAAAGCCCAAAGCAACCTTTGGTTATACACAGACGATTCACTCTCATTCAGACTAATGCACATGACAAAAGGGGACAAGCATGAAAAAGGTAATGCTCAAAGTAATGTTGGGGCTCATTTAATTTGCTACCAAACCACTGCAACTTTCAGGCGTCCTGGATTTGGAAGGTGGGCTCACAGACGAAGCCCAAGCAGGCAGTTAGATATCAGTCTCGTAATGACAGCTCTCTGCTGATGCAGGCGATGTAGTCCTTTTCCACAGTGTCTTTTCCAGTGATTGTTTAGTCCAAGGGTAATGGGAGGTTTGCTGGAGCCTGTTGTTTGTGTGTGGCTTTCATTACAGCATGACATGAACAAATTTTAAAACCACAAGAAAAAAAAAAAAAAACCATCCTAATGATAATGCATAAATCACTGATTTTACAACATTGAAGTACATTTGATTTCTCTTCAGAAAGGGGGGTGGGGGTGGGGAGAGACAATAAAAACAGACCCATTCCAGTGCAACAAAATCACAACACAGTCAATGAAGAACTAAATCACCCAAACCTTAACACACAATCCCTTGAGCGGTATTCAAGTGGTGGCCCTTTTTTTTGGGTGCTGATGAGGTTTAGCCCCATTGACAGAACAAAAAGGAAGAAATGAAGGGTGAGAGTGGGTTTGTGGGCAAACTCTGACCCCAATCCTTACAGCAAAACAAATGAAACCATGTGCAGATATCAAACTCTCCAGATGCCCAGTGCGTGTGTGAGTGATGAGTTGAAGACCAAAACGAGTTCACAAAACTCAGGAAAGTTTATCAAATCGGGATCTTCTCATAGTGGACAGAAGTAAAACAACTGTTTCTTTCCTTTCACCCCCTTTCTGAACTGATAAATGAGAGTAAAGGCTAGTGATCCTGAAACCAGCAAAATCATCATATACAGCACTTTTTTCTCTCATACGCCACACTGTATTTACACAGCATGTGGCATCTGTACAGCTTATTTCAACAAACCGTAAGATCTGTCCATTTAGTATCTCACAACTCATTTCAGTGGTTGCTGCCTGCCTTCCCGTTTTCCCCTAAAATCACCATCTCTAACCATCACCCACCCCCCTTTAACCCTCGCTCTCCCCCTCATAGTTTGAGCTCATTGGCGATTTTGGAAGCGATGTTCTTGAAGGCGATGGACGTGCCAGAAATCCTTTTGAAGCGCACACCGTTGAGGGACAGGCGGGGTAGCTTGCACACCTCCATCTCCCACTGGACAAAATCATCATGGGAGGGAATGCCAGCCATGCAGAAGAGCATGTAGCGCTCACGCACTTCGTATTCACAGCTGTTAGCGTCCAGAACCTTACGGATCTCCTTCATCATCTCGCTGGGCTCCATGGACGATGTGGTCTTCATGCTCCAGGTGAAGCGCAGCGAGCGAGGCTTGGTGTTATCCTTCGCAGATGGGGGCGGAGTTCCACCCCTCGGAGAGGAGGAGGAGAGAGAGTCCTTGTTTTCATCCCCACCACCTGATCCAAGTGTCCCACCTACTCCGGTCTTCTCTGCCTTGTCGGCACTGCTTAGCATGGACCTGGAGAAAGAGATGGAGAGAAAGTGGGAGGAAAAAAGAAAGGGAGAGATGGAAGTTGGAAAATGATATAAAAGAAAACAGCACAGAAGAAGAAAGTAGACAGAGAGACAAATGTGTGTGAAGAAAAAGACGTGAGACAAGACAAGAAAAAGAACAAGGGGATCAGTGAAATGTTGAAAAAAAGACAGCAGGAGGCAGTGGCAATAAATGGAGAAGAGAAACGACAGTAAACAAGAGAACAGCCAAGAAAAAGGCATGCATGTTAAAATACTGCTGTCCATTTTTCATCAATCCCCCCATGTGACACACACACACACATACACACACACACACAATCAGTGCACGTTTACTGTCCAAGTGGCTGGATCTAAAAAGGCATCCATATAACCCAGTCCTGCCCTCATGTTTTCACTTAGTTTTATTTACAAGCTGAAGCCACTTTAAAATGTCACCCATGTCCTACAACAGACAAGGTGTGTGTGGAAGGAGAATGTTCTGTTGAGACAAACTGCAAGGCTTTTAAAAAACAAGGTCTTGAATTATACGAAACCCTGCTGTAGAAAACGTAATTCTGTAGCTGCAGGGAAATCTAAATCTTAGGCTGATTGTAAATAAGGTACATAAGGAATTAACCCTTGACTGAGTTTGTGTGTAAGAGAAAAAGGGATCGGGGAGAAACAAAACACAACATCTAAGCAGAATGGAAAACCAATCTATGGACAGGGTTAGTCACAAAATGATGAAACATTTAATGACAAAACACAGGCATGTCAGACAGACATTCTTGCGCGCGCGCGCGCACACACACACACACACACACACAAATCTAAAAATTAACCCTGATTAGTTACAAGTGATACTATTAGCCAATTAACTCTGAATTAAACACCCCTTTATGAATTAAAACACCCAAATTATGACTAGATATTTATGATTAGGAAATGATTTGATCAGGTCTTGCGGGGTTTTTTTTTTCCTCACCTGCTGCCCTCCTCTCGACTCTCTCCCTCATATGGGCTCCTCGAAAGAAATCGCAACAAGATTAGTTTTTGTACTGGTGTACTGCCACCAAGCACATCAAGCGTTATGGACACCCAGGTACGCAAATCCCATTCCATTACTGAAAGCTCCATTTCAACAAGCAGTGTTGGTTTAACGCGTCAAAGGCAGGAGGTCTAATATTACAAATGTGTAAGGGCACCAGTAGGATTGTGCTCTATAGTGGTGAGAACAGAATGAGCAAATAATATGGGATGGAATGGATTTGAACAAAAAAGAGAGAGAACTACCCAGGACCCAGGACACCCTCCATGTCTAAACATGAGCCCACCACCATGTAAACTACAGGGTCTGTAGGGTCTTCCAACAAAGACCCTACAGCTGGTACAGCTCCTGTTCGCACACACAAGCACCCAAACACACCAACATAAAGACGGAGAACACAGAAACAAATGTCAGACATACACAAGAAAAAAAGGGTTTGCGTCAGCCATCTTAATGCATGAATGCTAGCTGTTATGATCAGAGACAGACAGACAACTACTCACAACAAATGGTCTATATGTAAACACAGACTATTAAACAGTCAACAAAAACATCAGCGAAGGGTTAGAAGCACAACAGAGACATAAAGCTGTTTAGCAAACACAAAGCAGCATCTGTAGGTTAAAGAGTAGGAAATATGGGTAGGTGGATATAATATAACCTGTAAAGGAAGTTGTCACAAATTGACAAACAATACAACTGTTGACCAGCAGAGGATGCAAAGTCATTGTGTATTACATGACACTGCCCTCTTCTGGACAAACCACCACACATCAATAACACCAAGAAGTTACACCTTAATATGAAGCACATTATTACATATAGAGCATATAGTAGAGCATATAGTAGAGCATATAAATTGGAATGCTGTAATGTATTTGGTTATTAGAATAACTGCAGTGAGTCGAGTTAGATTTCTGTACACCTGGTACCAGCCTGAGTCCTACATGTTCGCACATACAATGTGGCAGACATAGAAGTGAAATATAGAGACATGTGGAAGGGGAAGGTATGAGGAAAAATATGAGATGGAATGGTTTTGGGAGAGCAGGCCAAAGCCAGTCAGTTAATCTCAGCTTCAGATGCTGTTACCATCATTATCATTATCATAACGTTAAAAGCACTGAGAAGAAAAAGAATTAAAAGAGGCAGAGAGATTCTCCTGAAAGAACGCAGTTATATAACCCCCTCCATCACTCCTTTCCATCCTCAACATCCCCTTTTCCAGATTTCACCCTGTTCAACTGTTACAAGGCATAATTGGTGTTCATCCTAAATAGATCCTATAAGTGACAGAGTTAAAGAGAATAGTTCAATAGTTTCTTACTCCACGTTCTACTCTCCTCTTCAAATTTCACAACCTCGCTTTGGATTTTTTCCATTATCTAAACCTTTTATCTTGGTTAACTGCTATGACATCATGGCTCATTTACCCTGGGGGTAACTGTGAATAAGTAAGGAACGCTAGCCTACACAGCAGCTTCAACACACAGATAAGGTCACTGTTTACACTGATGGAGACAACAAAAGGGGGATGAGGTGAAAGAAGGGAGGATGGGGAACCAAAAGGATGTTAATTTCTTTGAACCAAAAGGATGTTAATTTCTTTGGGACATTAAGAATGTTGAGGGTGAGCTTTTGGGTTGATGTGGGATGTTAGTACTGGTCATAACATCACACATATACCAAACATCAATAAAGAGCCAACCATAAAACAGCAGAGGGATAAATAGTATGAATGGAAATATCAATATAAGCTACATAAAAACACCAAAACGGGGAAATGGTAAAAGGTTAAATCAAAATAAAAGGTTTCAGAGGGGGTTATCGTTGTGCTTTCCTACCTTCTGGGGAACCTGAATGATAGATTTCTACAAAAAATAAAACCAACAAAGAAAAAAAGAGGAAAGAACAATGTATGCATGTAAATATGAAATGGCAGTATGTGAAAAGCAACATATTAAAAAACCTTAAAGTGTTCCTACAAACAGTGCTATTTTATATAAGGTCAGAGTACGAGTTTGTTGTTGATGTAGTTGATAATTACAGCATGACATTAGTGTTAAAAATGAATGGTACTGACAGTGAGTACTACTGCCCCTTAATGGGCAGACCTTCCATTAAAGGGAACTTCACAGTATTCTGAAATGAAGCCGTACCTATATGTAGATCAAGCAACAGCCATAGCATATTAAAAAACAACTAACCAAGACTCTTTGAAAAACTACAATGTTTTAAAAAGACATGAAGTGGATGCTAGTGTGGCAGCAAACTAGCTGGTGCAAAAGACACTCAAGTAAACTCTCCTGGCTAATCCTGTCAGCATGATATGGTGCAGAGATTACCTAGTTAACAG
Organism: Gogo arcuatus; assembly: GCA_028570945.1. Taxonomy (NCBI): domain Eukaryota; kingdom Metazoa; phylum Chordata; class Actinopteri; order Siluriformes; family Anchariidae; genus Gogo; species Gogo arcuatus. The sequence continues at coordinate 12,049,523 of JAOTRR010000047.1, read as the reverse complement.
TCTGTTAATTTAGCTGATGATGCAGAGTGCTCTCTTTGCTCTTTCACCAGTTATGCCTTTCATGAGTATGCTTGTAATGAGTACTCATAGCATATAACAGCATGAGTGGCTTTACACACTGCATAATACCTGGTATCAGAGCTGCCTGGCACAGTTTACTTTATCTATATATTATACTCACTGTTTTGAGTATAATAGTACTGAGAGAAAAATGTTAAATATTAAAATATGCTTATTACTGTCTGTGTAATTGTGATGCTTACCAAAACTTGTACTTATTTTACTCGTACTATATAAAGTATATAGTCAAGATAATCTGTAAGCAGCTAATGATGCTATTACAAAGAAATTAAACAGAGAAATAAATCTAACAGTAATATAAACCAAAGATGTAATATATGGGGTGGCCAAATTCAATTCAGAATGTTTCTGGGACTGAAGTGAGGGGGAAAAAAAGATTTTAGCCTGAAGCCCAGTGTATGACTTTACAGCTCAACTAATGGTATTAGGTACTTAGTAAGTATAAATCATTAGCAGTTCAAAAAGCTGTACTAGCAGTATATGCATGAGAGAAACTTGAGCAAGGTATTACTATTACCTGCTGGAAACTGGATAAGGGAAACTATACATGGTCTTTTTTGCTCAAGTAACTGTTTTTTTCCCCCAAGCTTTAATAAATAAGACCTGTACAAACCCCATTAGACAATTATACATCAGCTGTCTGATGACTGACAATCCCTAGAGATAGCATATGGATTTTACTCCATTAGGTTCAAAATACTTAACGCAGGACACAACGTTGCTCTGTGTATTTAGGTGTGTTTTCTCAGCTGTATTAAAGTAAAACACTAAGATTTGAGGTCTAGCCTTGTTTAATATTGCCTAAAACTAATATTAATATTTTACTGAAGTTACGCCTGCATTTTTTCTACACAGCTCTGGCAGCGAACGCACGCCAAGGTGTCCCCAACACAAGTATTTATAGGGCTGAGGAATGTGATACCTCTGCTGTTACCATGGATACTGTCACCACAGAGGTGGAGAAAAGGTGGCAATGGCAGTATGTTCAGTGTGTGCTAGAACCCAGAAGCAGGAAATGATGAAATAGATGAGAAATGTGAGTGGCTATGTATGTGTGCTAAAACAGTACTGTCAAGATTATGTGTACTGGCAATGTGATTTAATTTCCTAACAAGGACTTGACCTTTGGGGAAAGATCAGTTGTGACATTGTTGAAACAGCAAACTCTCCACAGTAGTCATGCATTTGTATTTTGAGCGATGACTTGAGAAAGATAGCCCTCACAAAGTGCTGGTGTGTACAGGTCAAACAAAACCTCTACACCTTACTTTGCTATTAGAAATAAACTAATTAAAAATGCAGAGAGAGAGTGAAAAAAAAAAAATCAAGACTACATATACCCAGCTGCAAGAAGAAAGCAGAGATGTGAGAATGTGTGACGTGATGTTGACTTCCTTTTTTATCACTTAACAAGAATCTCTCTCTCTCTTCCTTTGAAACACTTCCATCTGTTTCTCCTCTAAAACAGATGCACATGCTACTCCTGCCCTTACGTCGCTTTATAATAATTTTGGACAAACAGCATTTCCCCACCTAGCCACCTCATACACCTTTAATCCCGCCTCAATCCCTCCATCACCCACAGCTCCACCCAAGCACATCGCATAGCACCCTGTCATTCGTTCTCACCTGCGCACAAACTTGGAGGTGAACTTGCTGAAGATGCCTGAGGTTGGTGGTCTCCGCTGCTGGCTGGTGCCATGAGACAGGGAAGGCGAGGCTGGAGGAGGGTGATAGGGTGAGCCTTGCTGATCCCGTGCCCCTCTCTGCTGACCGATGTGGAAGGTGTTTCGAGCAGGCACTCCTCGTGGAAAGTTGGTACGCTCCGGCCCTGTAGCGCTGCTGATGTTATAAGCTGACGGTGATGCACCAGGTGCTCTCTGGGGAGGACCACTAAGACAAAAAATATTTTCCCACAAAAATGAGGGGGACAAAAAGTTAAATGTAAATGTTAAAGGGAAAAAAAAAAAAATGTTAAACTCAAATCCTGCTTGATAATGTGTTAACTGCTCTCAAAGTTGTCTCACATGACTTGGGATTGAACTTCATAGCACAGTAAACAAGACGTGCAAGTAGAGCATTACTGTAACGTAAACAATTCAGCGATCAGGAATTCTAATTTAAAAGATATGCCAACATTTGAAGTACTATACATCTCTAGCACATCTAAAATGTGCCCGGCTGTGAGATACAGGGTGGTGTGATAATGACTCACTCCTGCAGTGTACTGGTACAATGCGTTATATAATCTCAAAATAAAGAAATATGCTCTGCATAGAAAGAGCTCTGCAGACATCACGTCATATCAAATCATGGAGCTGAAAGCTCACATATACTGTTTAAGGCGAGATCCAGGAAGCAGGTTCTTAATAGCGCATAATCAGAGAATCAAAGAAATTTTGCCCAGGTTCATATGTTCACAAAATAACATTTCGTGCTAAAAGCTGAAGTTCCAATGAGCAATCCCTGCCAGAACCAGCAGCCAGTAAGTTGTGGGCTGTGTCTTATCCTGGCTCAGAGCTGTCTAGGAAAGCCTAATGCAGTCTAGTAGAATTCAGTACTATAGAATATTAGACCTTTAGCCAATTTGCCTGAGTTATTGAACTATTAAATATTTGATCTCAAACGCATTAAGAAGGCAAGATGTTATTTCATATTTTTGATGTCTTCAGTATTGTTCTATAATGTCGAAAATAGTCAAAATACAGAAAAACCTATGAATGAGTAGGCGTGTCCAAACTTTTGGACTGGTACTGTACGTTATTAAGGTTGTTAAATCAACCTTGGTTTGTCATTTCTTACCACACATCATGATGACATCTAAAACAGTTCTTAAAATACTGCACATTACCATAATACCTCAGCAGTACTCAAAATACTATACCAGAGCCGACTGTTGCATGCGTATTGTTACCTTACAACTCCTCCAAACAGCCAGACTACAAAGATTTGGATACATGATTCAGTAATCACGATAACCATGTATACTCTTCTACTCAGCAAGCTAAATCTGTCCTAATCAATTAAGATGAATTGGCAGCTTTGAATCCAAGCGTGTACACAATTCAGCCTCACTGGCTTAGTTTCCGGTGCCAGCAACCCCAGTTTCTGGCTACAAATATTCCAGAGCAGCATCTAGTCAGGTTACCTGACACTTAAGTATAAAATTTATTAATAATAAACATTTTATAGCAAAAGGCTAAATATTATAACAATCTATGCTCACATGCTACGTCAGAAAAGTTTACAACAACAATCTGTTGCTATAACCATTATGTCTATTTATACATGATCTTTTAGTAGACATTATTCTATATTATTGCCCTTAGGGAGTGTTTAAGATATCTTAACCACATTAAGATTTCTGCCGCACGAGACACACAGACTACACAAAACTCCTTGGAAAGTGTTATATTCACTGTCTCATGAATATAATATTTGAGCACATACAGTCCCCTCTGAATGTATCGAAACAGCAAGGCCAATTCGTTCGTTTATGCTATACACTGAAGATATCCGAGTTTGAGATCAAAAGATCGATGAGACAATAGATCAGAATTTCACATTTCATTCCCTAATATTTACATCTAGATGTGTTCAATAACTTAGAACATGGCACCTTTAGTGGCAGACCACCCATTTTTTTAGGTGAGAAAAATTATTGGAACAGATAGTCTTAAAATAAATTAAAGGAAATTACACTTAATGGTTGGTTGCATATCCCTTGCTTGCAATAACTGCATCAAGCTGGTGGCTCAGTGACATCATTTGTGATGCTTTTCCAGGAACCATAGCTTCTTCCAGTTGTTGTTTGTTTTTTTGTTTTGGGGGGGGGGGGGGGGGGGGGGCCTC
>JAOTRR010000047.1:12031764-12042804 GCA_028570945.1 Gogo arcuatus | reverse complement strand
GAGAGAGAGAGAGAGAGAGAGAGAGAGAGAGAGGGAGAGAGAGAGAGGGAGAGAGGTCAAAGAGTGTTGATGAGGCGGGAAAGAAGCATAAAGGAGAACACACGGATTAGCAGCGCTTGTTGAGAAAAACAGTGCTATTACCTTACTGAGAACAGAACACAGAATAAGCTTATTACAGGTCAACTACAGAAATCGTACAAATTGAATGGTGCCTTTTTCCATCACAAGCTTTGCTAATCCTTGTAAACACAGATAAACGGGCAAACCAAAAATGTGTGCAAAGATAGACCAGAGAGAAAGAGAGAGAAAGATAAGGCACAGCACTCACAGAGCTTCCTGAAATGCCTTAGCAAAGAATGAGTGAGTGAGGGAGGGAGGACTAGGGAAAGACTGAGGAGAGAATGAGACAGACGTAGGAAAATGTAGCTAAGGGAGTAGTAAACAAAAACCAAATCAAACAGCAGAGCACTAGTTAATATTTTGAAAATGCACAAGAGGATAGACAAGTTCCAATGCAAGCACTCTAATCACAGTACCTATGGCAACATTTAACATTTATATCACCATACACATATTATATTGCATTTGTATCAAGCATTTTAATGAGCACTCGCACTGCTAAGGACACAAAGAAACAGTGCTTTCTGCACAGAGAAATCAACTAGTCTTCAAATAAGGAAAAATATCCTCCTGAGCTGCTTCAATACTCGAGACAACAACTCACCTTGACTTTATTAGGGCATGTATATGTGACTCAAAAACTACAAGAATATGTTTTATGCATGATATAGCTTTTAGGATATCCTGCATGATGTCATAAATTTCCACATATCTTTGCTCACATTTGATTGCAATGTGCAGCAGGCACTGTAATATGTCCCTAAATGTCCACATATATGTATTAGGACATGTATAACAAACATACCATTATGATATACACTGAATACATACTGCACATTAAAGCCCAAGCTATAAAGCATGTATATATAGCTATGTCCTGAGGTTCAAGCCATGGTGATGACTGTGATGAATTAAAACTGTGTTGGGGTCCATCAAAAGAGGGAATGGTGAGGAAGATAGTTGATCAAGGAAATGGGGGCATGTGTTCTCAGAAAGGCGGGGTATTGTGGCGAGAGATGTATAGCATGTATATAGGTATGGAAGAATGATTCATTTTTCCTGAAACTTTGAGAAACAGTGACAGCCAAACCCAGGAATGTTGGTTGGTTACCCACTGGCGAGTCAAGACCAAGCATGAGTTGGTAACTAATGGGTAACCAACTTTAGCATACAGACAGGATAGAGGGGCATAACATGTGCATGTGATTGTGTTTCTATCAGAGAAAAATTAACTGTGAGAAAATGAAAAACCAACTATTCAGGTAGTAGATTCACAGGGAGCATAGTTCATGCAATACCCGTCTATGTTCACACATGCAACTAATGCAGTTTTTGGCTCATGTTTGACGCAAACCATTTTTAAAAATGTTCTAAGGTTGTGTGCGCAGCCGTGTGTACCTGTCCTTGCCATTTTGGACTCCCAGCAAGGCTCTGTCTGTGAGTGGAGAGTTTCTGCTGCGGCTTGTGCCCGTGGACAGGATACTGTTCTGTAGGATCATGCACCAAAATCAAGGTTAGCAATCAACTGCTACACATTTAGAACTGGCAAAACAAATTTCACTGTTTGAATACTAACTGAAATTTCATAATATGCATGCACTGAACAGCTAAAAGTCAGTCTACTGAAATGTATTTTTTTAAACTTTCCTGGCCAAATAGCCCTAGTGTCACATGATGTAGGAAAAGAGCTGTTAATAAATGCCAATAAAAATGTCATTTATGGCATAATTTGTTAAGTATTTTTAAAATATGTATGAATTTACTAATTCAATATCCTAGAAACAAAGTAACATTACACGTAGGTAGTACATTTCCAACAGGCATTTCTGGAACTGAATCACAAAAGGTATTTTTATTGGCATATAGTGCAGTATGTAAGGAAACTGTTATACCCTTTGTGGTGAGCATATACAGTGAATAGGAAGCCATTTTTGGATTTGTGTAAATTCATATGTCAAGGCACGTTTTCTTTTTTCATGGACCTCAGGTAGCATAAGCAAGGTAAAACAGGTAACCTCAACAACATGAAATATAGTTAAGCAACAAGAAATTTGACTAATTTGACACAAACTAAACCTTACAAATACACGTTTTGTCACTTTTTTTGGTTAAAATGGACAGCTATTCAGGAATAAAAGTCATTATGCGCTTTGTTGTGTCTCATACACACATACACGAACACTTACAGTGGAGGGCGTGGAGCTCTTTTTGCTGTCTCCTGGGATGATGGGGCTGGGTGGCACTTTGGTTGAGCTACTGGACCCTTTCCGCCCAGAATCCTCAACTGTGTACTTGTTATCCCCCTGAAGCCTTTTAGGGTATGTGACTAGAGAAATGTAGAAAGAAAGAAAAGAAACCTCAAGAGGTGGGACTTAATTAAGAGTTTAGTGCCCTTACAAGATAATTACTATTTCTATAACTCACCCTGATCTGTGGGCCTTCGTGGTTTCTGAGTAGACGACACGCTGCGTTGTACCTTATGAGGTGGAGAAGGTGCATTACTGTTTGTGAGGTCGCTTCCTGGTCGTGGTTTGATCAACATATTGACACCCTCATCAAGCTGAATCATCAAAATATTAGAGATATGTTATAACATGTCTCTAAAATAAGAGTAAGTGTGTGCTAGGAGCTGAAGTGTGTTCATGCATTGGTGTACCTCAGAATTCCTATAGTCAAGTAGCAGGTAAGCTGCCATAATCTCATCATATTTTTGGTTGACAAGTGAATCCTGAATTTCCTCTTGTGTGTAGCCCATTTGCAGCATTATATCTATGTGAAATAAGATGTACGTTATTAACAAGTCTATACATGGATACCTGATACCGATTTGGTTATGTTTTTTGCATTTCTCTGTTTCCATCACTTTCTCATGCACAGACAACTCTACCTGTTCTCTTGGGGTCCTTATAGTCTGGCTGGGGCTCTATGTAGGGTTTTAATTCCTCCTCCTCATGACCCACATTCATCCAGCGGTCTTTCATGATCTGCTGCTGAGAACAATGGAGAGAGAGAGAGAGAGAGAGAGAGAGAGAGAGAATGCAGTGATTAACAATTATATAATACACAGGAATCTTTTCCAGTTTTGTGCTGTTATAAACCTTAATGGACTTTCAGTTAAACCATTCTCTGTTAGTATTGCCTCTCACACTTTATTAATAAAACTCATAAAAATTACTAATCAAACTGACTGTGTAAATTGTATTGTGTGATAAATGGATCAGTGTCAGTGGAGACAGTAACAGACAGTCGCAAAAACTAAGACATGCACGAGAGTACAGGCTTTTTAAACAGATAACACCCAAAGACTTTGCTGCCATTACCCCTAAGTTTTGAGGAGGATGCATACACTGGGCTTTAACTCATGATCAGGAACTGGGAATTAAAAACCTCTCATTGTGCTTTAACATTGTAAAATCCACGGTGATGCCAGGTAGTAGCATCTCAGACTTCCCAAAGTGGTAAAATCTCTAAGGCCAATGAGGAAATGCTCCTTGTACAGTGACATGTCACAAATATACACACAAATCTAAGCAAAACGTGTTGATAAATCCCACAATTTGCATCGACAGGTTCTTACACAGTAGTTACGCACGGACTTGTGGATTTGTGGCATTAATAAATGAAAGCCAAGGCCTTCTGGAAGGCCAATATACAGTATGTGGCTGACTATATGCAGGAGCTTATTAAAAGCCGAATCAATAGCTGGTCATGCATTTATCATATACCCAAACTTCACATCTACTTAAAGAATGTTACAAGACTCCGAGCTGGCAAACAAACTAGCTTTCTACATTAGCAATGTCCATTAATACAGAAATTAAACTGTTGCAATTACAGGGTAAAGATGGCTGAATTTTCCAATGAAGTTATTAAAAAACAAAACAAAACAAAAAAACAAACTACAGTTAATCTGGGCAAGTTACACTACTGTTACACACAATTCCCCAGCTTTACAGCATTTATCTTGAGTGGTTGATCACTTACTACAGGTTTTAACCAGCCAGATTAAAGAATGAGGATCAGATTTGCCTAATTACTCTAATGGCTAACTGATGCACAGCTGTGGAAAGATAATGTTCTCTGTTTATTTAAGGATAGTGAAGTGTTCAGGTTCAGTAAATGTATAATGGTCACATTGAGATCAATATGATTTAAATCTGTTTTTTGTAGCAAAATTCAATATAATAAAGACGCCGTCCTAAAATTCACAGTTTGACATTGATGGGCTTAACAGCAAAAGAGTATAGCAGCATAAAGGTAATAAAATGTGCTGATGTATCTGATTCCATTTTTTAAAAAAATGTAGAACCAGATAAAGCACTTAAAATGTGTTTTAATAAAGCACCTCTAGACTGCCTCTTTTGGTTGGGTTGAGAATAAGGAATTTCTTCAGTAGATTCTCGCAGTCTGTCGACATATAGAAGGGAATCCTGTACTTCCCCCTCAGCACACGCTCTCTAAGCTCCTGTGGGAGAGACAGAGACAGAGAGTCAGGCATATCGGCTCCAAGTCAGAAAGTAAGAAATGAAGAACAGACGAGAGGTTTGTCAAACAGTCTATCTAAAACTCTCTGCAACCCCTCACACCTACTTCACCCTCCCTTTTCTCTCTTACTTTCAGGTTTTGTCCGTCAAATGGCAGGGAGCCGCTGACCAGTGTGTAGAGGATGACCCCCAAGCTCCAGACATCCACCTCGGGCCCGTCGTACTTCTTGCCTTGAAAGAGTTCAGGGGCAGCGTAGGGAGGGCTGCCGCAGAATGTATCCAGCTTATTTCCCACGGTAAACTCGTTGCTGAAACCAAAGTCTGCTATCTTAATGTTCATATCTGCATCTAGCAAAAGGTTTTCAGCCTGTGGGGCAGAGGAGGAAAGAGAGAGGAAAAATGGGGAGATATTGAACTCATAAACCTGTGGTAGATGCAGGTGAAGAGTGTTCAAGGGTAAAATATAAAAACTACTAGGCCTGGGATATGATATCAGCCTTTGAACCAAAGGAGCGAGCACAAGTGCCACTTGAGGGGGAAGGGGGGGGAAGTTCCTAATGAGACAGATACTAACAAAATTACACTACGCATGTTCAGAAAGTTTTAAAATATTAAAAAAAAGTACTATATTATGAACTAACAAAGTTGTCAAATGTTGCTTGCTGGTTCCAGTCTCTCAATATATAATCTTCATGACACTTTTGAGGCCAGGAGTTTTATAACTCCATTGTTACTCACTGTAGCAAGTTATTGATTAAATGTTAATCTTTTTTTTTTTTTTACCGTTTCATTGCACACAGACCTTTTTCTCATTAAATACTTATTTTGTAAAATGTCAGATTAAAAAATTCTGAACTTAAATTATAATTTTCAAAAATTAGTTTACTGTAATATTGTGTTACAAAACTTTCAGCAAAATTATATATTAGGAGAGCTATCATGAGTCAGGAAAATGTCTTAAAATATTGCGCTATTACATCTTTGCTATATATTTATCCTCCCCTACTAGGTGAAGATGAGCCAGCTAAATTAGCGAGGAAAACAAAGCATAAACTAAAATAGAACACAGTCTAAAACTAAAATGGAACACAGCAACAACTTATAGATGAACTTTGTCTGCTTTTCTCCACTACACTCGCTCATTCTGATTGCTTCAAATAGACTTTATAAGGTCTCTCATCCGTGTAGACGCATGTGTCCGTGTATCTGTGTGTGGGGTGGTGTTGAAATGCATGAGCACTCTCGGTGCTGCCACTCAAATGCTTATGCACCAACTTTAGCCAGGCTGGTAGTCCGTATTGCCTAGCAACAGATGCAGGGTGCTAACTGGGCTTGGCTGGCATGGTTAAATATTAGCCGGCTGACATCAACTAACTTACACATTACACACGCACACAAGTCCACCCACTCACCCCCACCCACACACCCAGACGACACACATGCCTGCACTCTCTCCATGCAACATTCAAGGTGTTCTCTCTCACACTCTCACATGAACACATGACTGCATTTTTACAGCACTGTCAGTCTGGAGAGAAACAAAACATAAATCAAGCAGACCCTCACCCATGATGTCATCATGTGTGCACAAATCTTCACTGCACATTATTATATATGATGTGTGTGTTTATATGTTGTTGTGAACCCTGAAAACCTGGCTGCTTTATAATGATGTACATTTAGCTTGGCAAGCTGAGTTCACATTCAGCAATAGACTATGATTTGGCTATAATAATGGCCATCTTTGCCTTTAAATTAATTAACGCTTAAACTTTTGCCGTGAGCATTAATGCTTGTCCTTGCTGATGGAGTTAGCATACGCAGCTCTTGATAATGAACCTTTTGGTATTTTAACCTATTTTTGAGTGTGTGAGAAGTAGAGGTGTGCATAGGTAATCAAATACTTGATTAAAATTTCTAGATAAAAGTATTCATATTCATTACACTGCATCATGGGATGTCAAAGGGAGAAATTGGAAAGGACATTTGCTTCAGAAAAGGCTGCTGTGGTTTACTTCACCCGCTTGAATGTGATTCAGTCTGATGTGAAAACAAATCAGCACTATTTGCCACTCAGTTTCGTTAAAGGTCAGGGATAAAATGATGAGTTGGGCTTATAGCCTAGTTTATTACTGCTAAATAGGACAATTCCTTGAAATACTGTTCTTGTTAAATAACTGAATACCCCAAGTAATGAACCAGTTCACAATTCTAGTGTACTATGATCAAGAAGGAACTTTTCATTAGTGTATTCATGGTGTTTTACACCTGTAAAAAGGTGTACATGTTTAATATTTCAATTATTATTTCCTGTATACTACTTTGTGCCACCAACTCCACTATAGTTTATCTGCAGGAAGAAAAGAATTTTTTATATGTAGATAAAGGCCAAAGACCATTTCTTCTTCCATGAGGTAAATTTCTGTTCATTAACCTTTACAGGTAATTAAATATTAAAATAAGCCAAGATACACATCCCAGTTATGAAGGTATTCTACATTCAGGAGCCACAGCCATGTATCCATCAGACTAAAACCTCATAACTCAGCATTCTGAATGAGAAAGTTACTATTACAGTAATGTACAATTCTAGACAGTTCTTGTGCACAAGCATGCATATAGGGCTGCTTACTTAATCTAACGCTGAAAGCAGTTCTGCCAAAGGCTGTTAAAAAATAATGCTACCATGGAGATTAACTCAAGAGCTCAAAGGTCAGAGTGACAGGGTTCTGCACCTATACACTAATGAAAAGGGTGATGGGGTGGGGCATCGTCATGGGAACAGTGGGCGTATGGGTGGACAGTATGTGCTCACGGTGTACAGGGTTACTGTGCTTTAAATGGGGGGAGAGAGGGAAGGAAAGAGAGAGAGAGAGAGAGTCTAACAAAGAATGTGCGAAACTGACGCAACGTGTAGAAGACTGTATTGAAGTTTACACATACATGCACTTATGCTCTGATTAATTCATGTCAGGGTTAGGCATACATAAAGATGGAAGTACAATAAGAGCTTTATGGAACAAATGGAAATGCAGCAATGGCCCTGTTCTTGTCCTCTTGCGTAAGTGCATGCACTTATAAACAGTGAAAGACCATCCACCCTCAGCAGTGGTACAAGTGTTGTTACCTTTAGGTCCCTGTGTACAATGCACTTCTGGTGGCAATACTGCACAGCAGAAACAATCTAGACAGACACACAGACAAACACAAAGAAAGAGAACAGTAAAGTGAGGGGGAGAGAGAGAGAGAGAGAAGTAACATAAGCAAAAGACTTCAAAGTAATACTTGTGCACTTTTCCACCTAACCCCCATATACAGCATCTGTAGGCTGTGTTTAAGAGTACATGCATTAACCTCCGTCTTGGCAGACTCGCTATTAACATCCGTCTCGGGAGATCAGATCACAAAAGGACAGCGCTAGAATGAGGTGAAACATGTCTTGTTATCTGATGACTCAAACCACTTGCAGAGGTGGTCTGGAGCACATGTGGCCACATTACATTTGCAATATGAAGGCTAATGAGTCCTGATGAGTCTCTGACATCATCAAAAGACCACATAGTCAACAGTGTTGCCAGGTGTGTGGTTTCCACACGTTAGCAAGCTACTTTTTCCAGCAACACTGCTGTGCATCATACACGTGATGAGTTGACTGTATTTGGTCACAGCATTGAAGTTTTGCAAAAATAAATGAATGAAATTAAAAAATTAAAGCAATAATTCTTGAGAAGGCATGTGTTGGAAGGATTTTATCATGGTTAAAATCATTGTAACCTGGAGTGACTTCTTGCTTTTATAAAACAGTAACAAAAGCAATGTACTAACATCCAGCGTTTAATAAATACTTAAAATTATTATTAATATTAGCTATAAACAATTCTTTCACCACGCAGTGTATAAGCTTTGGTTGCTAAGCAGCATAGTGGGGAAAAGATTAGGGCATTCTATGGTCACAACAATGGCTTCAGTGGTAGAGTTTTATTGGTACAGAATTCAATTATTATGGTATCCGTATATCGGGCGTTTTTCAATAGCCTCAAACACGGCTCAGCCAATCACGGGCAGCACCAGGGAGTGGCTTGGGGATGCTGTAGCTACCCCTGGGATAGCCACAGTACCCCTTTAGCAGCCCCAAGAAATTTCTGTGGTTTATTTAGAATTTTTAATTTTTAATTTGTGAATGCTATAATTTATAATTTGAAAAATAAATACATTCAATACATTAAATGCATTAAATAAATAAATACCAATTATTTTTAGACTAAAAACCAGGAAGCCAACACAGGTTATCTGATTCAGCCAATGGGCGCAGAACACACTGAACTTCTGACCTTACTTTCACGTCTTTTTAGCCAGAGTGCATGTTTTTTTTTTTTGTAAATTAGCAATAGCGAAGCATTAGCGATATCATAATGGATTTTTTTTTTACTTGATAAATGTCCACGTGTGGAGCCTGAATCAACAGATGTATTGTTTTATTATGAAGATACTGAATGGTAAGTGCATGATTTCACCCCCCCCCTCTGTTGCCAATTAAAAATTTAATGCATTTGGCAGTTGAGGCACAAATTCTGATTCCTTATCCTTATCTCTATGCAATGCTCATTCAGATAACATTAGGTCTATGGACACTGTTGATTAATTAGTCGAGGTGTTGGTAACTGGCAGCACGAGTTCTTGATCTCAGAATCTGAGGCTGAAATGTGAACAAACCTCTGTGTCTGGTGCTTGCTGCTTGTGTGCAAGCCCTGGCCATGGCATAACTGTGTGAAATTTTATATTCAGAGGTGTGTTTACATAGGTTGGCTTGTAAACATTACATCTATATCCCGTGAGCTGAATATCTCGCCTTGTGTAACACAGAGAGGCATTGTAACTGTCGCGGAGCGGTTACTGCATATGTGCACTTTTGTGTGTGTACGTGTGTCGGGGGTGTTTCAATAGAAATTAGAAGGGCGCTTGGAGAGCGCAGACCTCCGCCAAGGCCAAATATCGCACCATTGGCGAAAGTGAAACTAAATTCGTCAAGCCGCCCTGCGAGTCGGATCCGATCCAAAATTTAATGGGTTCTTCCTTGGGCCATGCTACACCTTTCCACCAAGTTTAATGAAAATCAAGCCTGTAGTTTTGGTGTAATCCTGCTTAAAGGCAAACAAACAAACAAACAACCTGAAAGCATAACCTCCTTGGCAGAGGTAAATAATCTGTGGTGGCACATTAATGGGTAACGCTAAATTTCAGAGCACCCTCACTGAAAAGTTAAGCAACCCCATAGCACCGGCAAAAGAAAATCTCTGGCACTGCCCATTGCAGCCAATTAGATTTTAGAATCAAACTTATCAGTTTTATTTTTTATAATTAAATCACGATATCAAAATGTGCACAACTGTCCATGCAAAGTCTCCTCTCATCCACATGCTTCTTGAGCATGAGCGCTGCTCGTCACTGTATGATTGCATTTGTCTCAGTGAACCACTGAATTATCAGTGAGTTTACTTCTTCTCATAGTTATTCATAATTTATGACGTATAATAATGAGAGAATTTTATCTCTCTGCAAAATAACCATTTAACACAATTTTAAACAATTTTAAAACTTTTTTTTATACTATGTTACTTTTGAATTAAATTTAAACACATTTTGCAATGTTGGTTGCAATGGTGGACTTAGTACATATGGATTGGAAGGGATATATTTTGAGTTGGGTAGTATATGATTACCTGTAGTATAGCAGTGTTAAAGGACACACTGTTATACCGCTCGGCAGTATTGCTAAAGGAATCCATTGTAAATTAACCCACTTTTAAAAATATTTGGACTGGATAAAAAGAAAACCTCTGAAATTAAATGAGGTGATTTATCTACAGCTTCACGAGATGCATCTACACAATATTTCATATAAAACAAATAAAACAGAGCATTAACAAGTTTCTGCACTTCTAGGATTTTAAAAAGTCCTTGCAATGGTAAGTTAGTGTGGGCTATAATTTTACAACATTGCGATCATATGGTGGCAAATATATAGTTCTTTTGAGTTTTGGTCTTGGGCTATTTTGTGGCAGGTTTAGAAGTAATGACGGGTTGCTTTTGGCATATTTGGTAAAACCTCTTCTCACAATGTGACTGCAAAGTGGTCACTTCAAGACAAATGAAAATACCAGGTGTAAACCACTATCTGTTTCAGCTCCCCACTTGTGATCACCCTAGCTAGATGTTAAAACCAAGTCTGTCATCCACAAATACAGCAGAGATCAGGACAGGAATGAATTTTGCATCTTCCACAGATACACCAAGCAGACAATACATACTTTGCATATCATTATACAGTACCAGTCAAAAGTTAGGACACACCTACTCAATCTTAGGTTTTTCTGTATTGTGACTATTTTCTACATTGAACAATACTGAAGACATCAAAACTATGAAATAACATATG
>JAOTRR010000047.1:11891433-11902365 GCA_028570945.1 Gogo arcuatus | reverse complement strand
TAATGTGTGTGTGTGTGTGTGTGTGTGTATATATACACATACATACATACATACATACATGTCTCAAAATAATTAAAGATCACTAAATTAAAGATCACTAAAGGTCTGTTTTATTCTGTGACCATGTCTCATTTATACACCAACACAGTCACATGCACACAGACAAGCTTTAAATCATTGCCCCTTAGCAGCTGAGAATGCATGCAGCTGAGGTTTGCTTAACAGAAGGCTGTATGCCTTTCTCCCATGCACATAGCCCTATGATGCTTTCACTGGTGTACTTGACCTGTTATAAACTCAGCATGCCAGACTCCTTTCATCCTTCTGCCCATGAAGACCAGCCAACTGCAGTAAACTGTGGCAGTTCCTCTAACTTTGTGCAGTGAGACAATGGAAACATTATTCTCCTTTTATAGAAAATAAAGGGCACCGTGTCTGTTGTCTCACCCTGGCACTCCAAAGTGAAATGGCTCTGATTTCAATTCAGTGGTTAAATGTCATTTCATGCATACAGTGGGTTTAAACTTTGTATTTCCTTATGAGCTGTGAGCCATGTTTAAATGCAACGTGTGAATGGAGTCTTTGTGACTGTAGGCAGCACTGGAGGCATTGGACGAGCTGAACCTATTTGGGGCTAAAGGAGGGCCCAGCTCGGTGGTCCATGCTCTGCCAGACGACATCCAGCACTGTCAGGTGAAGCCAGCATTGAATGCACTCCTAAATCTTCATCAAAGCATTGCCCTATTGCTTTACGTCTTAAAGGAGTACTTCAGCATTTAACCCAAACTCTGTCTGCTGCCACTGTAGTGTGATCTGTGATCAACATTTGCCTGTACTGAGGGAAGGGAACAGGATTTATTTCTAGAAAGAAGAAAAAATATCTGCCAATAGAACAAGACTTTTTCAAGTGCAAATTTAGTAAAAATAGATGTCTATAAATATGTTTAATAATCTTATATTTGGTTTATGGTAGTCTTATAATTTAATACTTCCTTGCTCCAACACACTGTCACAGCATAGGCCATGCCTGATTTCAATTTATTTCATAATACTTAATATTCAGGTACGCCTAGTCTGAAAAATAAACAAAGCACACCCTTAAACAGAAGCAATGAATCAGCTGAATTGATCTGACATGCAACTAAAAAGAAAGATTCTGATTCATCCTTTACAATTGATTCTTCTTCAGAAATTTGTTAAAATGCCACACTGTTTCCTTGGTTATGATTGCTAAATACTTAGCTGTCTATGTAACCCCACTTGATAGAGGTTTTTGCTTAGGGACTAACAATCATGTTATAGACATGGTTGCTGATTTTCTTTCTCTGTCATTTTTACTCAGTACAGTGTCTCATTTTCACATACACATTTTAAACTGTGACTAACACAGATATGGTTTGAAAATACTGCAGTATGCAAATAGTTTGACAGCAGCTACTGTCACTGTGTCCAGTCCATTCTTAACTCCATGTTGCCCAGAGCGTCCACATCAAAAGAAGTAGATGCTGGTGTTCTTGCCATTATCTCGTATCCAGCCTTCGCTGTGGAGGACATGGAATTAGTCAACATCACCAAGGAGGAAATCATTTCCAAACTACAGGTTGGATCTCTAGTTCATTTAAGCACACACATTATGGCTATATTTTGAATGCACATGATTTTTAACTATACTCTTCGTATTCTGTAGGGGCGATATGGTTGCTGTCGGTTTCTCAGAGATGGTCATAAAACACCTAAAGAGGTAGGATATTAGGAATTACCCATCATGTGTACATAGCATTGATGAAATGGTATGAAAATTTAATATCATGAATATAGTGACAAAAATGACCATGGTTATCAGTATTATCATGGTATTGTTAAAATGTGCTGAAAATGTTCAAAAAGTACTCATACACAAACTGAAATCATTTCACCAAGTTTTATATTGAAAACTACAAATAAAATTATCAGCACTATGCACATTTTGTTTGCATAAACATTAAAATAACTTTAGGGCTAACACAAATTACTATATTTCTATTGATTAAACTATCGACAATTTTACCAATTAGTTGATTATTCATTTTTATCAATGATTTCATATTCCTCCAAAAAAATCAAAGTGACCATTTCATTTAAGGTCGTTTTATTTTATTTTTACTGAGAGCAAGAGAGAAAGAGGAGAAAAACAAATACCTCATAATTATTTAAAGTGTAATAATGAAGATACATCACCTATACTCCTTTAACTTATACTTTTAATTATATTGATCACAGTTATTCAAATGTTATCTATTGTACGTATGGCATTCCCTACACAAAGAAGTGTGCTTAAAATAATGGCAGAACTTAATTAATTAGACAAGGTACATGTCCCAACAAGCCCAATATGCATGAACGTACACATTGGCACTGTCAATCAACATAGAATAAGCCTAGATTCTATCCTAAACATTTTCTCAAACACTTATTTAATGGAAATTCTAAGGTAGCAAGCAGACGACTTTATGGCTTTAGTAATAAGTGTATTTAGCAGCTACAAGGACAAAAGATTAAAAAGCTCTTCCTACTAACGGTAATGATGGTAATAATGGTTGCTCTTATTATGCCGTATCATCATATGTGGATACTTCATTGTATATCCCATATATCCTCTCTGGGTCCACAGGATCCCAGTAGACTGTATTATGAATCTGCTGAGCTGAAGCTGTTTGAGAACATTGAATGTGAGTGGCCTCTCTTCTGGACCTATCTCATCCTTGATGGCATCTTTCTAAACAGCCAAGAGCAGGTAAAAAACACACATACTTGTTTAGACTTGATCAAGTAATGTTATAAAATTTTCAACTGCTGTCCATCGAGTTAAAAATGATATTTAAATATGAAAGTAAGGAATGTATCCATGCTGTATATCACAGGTTCATAATTCAGTGATATAAACCTGGTTTCACTGGGAGTTCCTGAGGGGGTTTTTTTTGGGTGGGGGGGATTTCCCCCCCTATTTTGTCCCTTTTGGCTTGGCCAGTTCCCACCCAGCAGTCAGGCCTCTCCTTCATACAACAGCTATCAACTGGGAATGTGACCAATCCGAGACCAATCCGAGATTGTGAAGCCAAACAGCTGTATCTTTTCGAACTGCTGTGCCTGCTTTGTCCCAGGACAGTGTAACACACTTAGAAGAAAGCAATATCCGCCCCCTTCCTCATTTTTGAGCTCACAGATTCCCACAATTGGCTAATGTCACTGTAATCGACAGAGGAGAGAGAGAGTATGCCACACCTCCCATCCAGAGAGCATGGTTAGTTTTGCTCTCTTTGACTCCTGGCCATGGATGGCTGTGCCATCATCAGCATTTGAACTTGCTGATGACTGAAGCTCCAGATGATAGAGCAACATTTTTGTTGTGCCACTTGGGAGCCCCTGTTCCTGAGGTTTTTATTGTGCTCCAGTTCCTGATTATACCTGTAACAGGTGTTAGGACCTGAGACAGAATGAGTATGTTGACTAGCTGAGGGTATCTCTTCTCTTGATGTCAAAATTAAGATTAGTTTCTTACTGCCTGTGTGGAGTTTCTATGCATGTTCTTCCTTTGTCTACATGGGTTTCCTCTAGGTTCCCCAGTTTCCTCCCACCTCCTTAAAACATGCTGGTAGATGAATTTGCCACACTGAATTGCCCCTAGGTGTGAATGAGTGTGTTCATGGTGTATTGTGATGGACTGGCATCCTATCCAGGGTGTATTCTCACCTCATGCCCAGTATTTCTGGGATAGGTTCCGGATCCACTATGACCCTGACTAGGAGAAAGAGGTTACTGAAGATGAATGTGGGGGGGGGATTCTGACTTGTTAAATGGTGCTCTTTTTGGAATGGGTCTCATCAGGTGCAGGAGTACAGAGAAGCACTGGATGGTATACTAATCAAACAGAAGGATGGGATACGTCTGGTACCTGAACTTTACAGTGTCCCTCCTGATCGGGTAAGGTTCATTTATTTGAAATGTTGTTACAATGGCAGTAAAATATTTGTAGAAACTTGGCTAGATGTGAGGATTGAACAATATTCTCCTAGGTAGATGAGGAGTATGTGAATCCTCACTCTGTAGAGAGGATCCCTATGGGCAAGTGTCCTCTAAGGTGGGGCCAGTCACTGTACATTCTTGGAAATCTGTTGGCAGAGGTGAGGGTGCACTTTCATATCTTGAGAAAAGGCCTTGCTTTATGACTGGCAGTATTACAATTCTGTTGTTGTAAAAAAAATACTTCAGGGCTTCCTGGCCCCTGGAGAAATAGACCCACTCAACCGCAGATTCTCCACCATCCCAAAACCTGATGTGGTTGTCCAAGGCAAGTTCCATTTTTAGGCAAATGATATCAGCTAGAATAGTTTCCTATATTGGAGTCAATTTCTTATGTTCTAAGCCTTGGATGTTTATTTGTTCTTGGTATTGTGTAGTGTGCATTCTGGCAGAGAATGATGAGATTAAGGCATTGTTACTGAAGAATGGGATAGCTGTGGATGCAGTGGCAGACATCCACCCCATCAGAGTGCAACCTTCTCGAGTTCTTAGTCACATTTACGCCCGACTGGGTAGGAGACATTTACTACTGTTAAAAACTTCCCATCAGATCACTATAAATGATTCGTTTGGTTAATTTTTTTTTTCCTCCCAAAGGACGTAACCAGAGGCTGGGGCTGACTGGCAGGCCATGTCGCAGGATTGGTGTGTTGGGTACCTCTAAGCTCTACATCATCCGCAACACTATCTTCACCTTTACACCTCAGGTACTGAAACAGAGAACACATTTTGGTTTTCTGGATTTGGTAGATATGGATATTCTTTTGTCATTTTTAAACTTAAAAAAAAAAAGGTTAAGGTAATACACAATGCTGCTGGATTTCTGGTCAGTGTTTTTGATTGTGCTTTCTCTTATTCCTCATTTTTTGTGGCTTTGTTTGTGTTTTTCTACCCCCCCCCCCCCGGTAGTTTATTGATCACCAGCAGTTTTACTTGGCCCTTGATAACAGGATGATTGTGGACATGCTGCGTACTGACCTTTCTTATTTGTCCTCTCGCTGGAGAATGACCGGCCGGCCTACTGTCACCTTCCCTGTCTCCCAGACTATGCTCAGTGAGTTGGACTAATGTTCACAGTTTATCCTATACCACTGCAGTCATGGGTTTTTATGCATTTAAAGATTGGATAAGCTTATTTAGGATTCAGCTCATCATGGTATATTAATTGAACCATATAACTTGATTTAGTAGTGAATCACTGCTTGTTACATGCTGACATTTTCCAGCATGTTTGAATGATGATTGGCACATTATCTTGTAGCGTGAGCTATGTCTAGCAGTAAGAACAGCCAATTATATAGAAAGAGGAGACTCTGCAAATGAGGTACAGTAGATTCCTGAACCCAGTCCTATCAGATATATACAGATTCTATCATGAGAAAAAAATAACCAAATGGCAGCAAAAATAATAATGCAAACCAGGAGATATACAGTATAGAAAAGGACTTACCTCTGGTTCTCTGCAAAACAGACAACCTTAGCTGTCTGTGTCTCCCCAGTCAAACCTTTTTTCTTTCTTGTTCCTCTACAAATGAGGGTGAAAACAAGAACAGCAACAACTACTCTGATACTTTAGTAGTCAGGTATGCAGTTCTCATATTTATTTTTGTAAGAAAGGGATGGTTTTTGTTCATGAGAGTTGCATTATATAAGCAAAGGTTCTAATCAATACTTAATAAATGTATAGGCTTTTTTCTCTATTGTATTACATCTGTAATTGTTTTTCCAAAAGCCATATTTCTTCTGACTCTTATGACAGGCAATTTAAAAAAAACTTAATCAACAGTCTGTCTAGCTTGAAGGTTTTAGAGGTGCAACCATGAGGAGAGAGACATGTTTCCTGATGGTTTTAACCAGACGAAGAGATACTAGGTATGTGAAATTTTGAAACTTTACTTTCAGCTGAGAACACAGAATTGGACCCTGTGGTACTGGCCACTCTGAAGAAACTTCAGGATGGCTACTATGGAGGAGCACGGTAAGAACAAAGCTGTAATTAACCTTTCCTTTATCATGTTTTATGCAGATATTTAATCTCTTCCCTCTTTTTTTTAAAGGATACAGACAGGAAAGTTGTCAAAGTTCTTGACCACCTCCTGTTTTGCTCATCTGAGCTTCCTGGATAGTGTTAAGCAACACTCCAGCAGTCTGAGCTGGGATGAGGATAATGAATACAGCTTCGATAAAGAAGGCACTAGGCATAATCTCAACATTAGTGATGGTAAGGAGGAACAGCCACAGGATACAGCACCATCAGTTCACTGTAAATTCATTGTTTGAACACTTCACAATAGTCAGGTCTTTCTTATTTCCTTAAAATTTTTTTTTTTTAAATCATTTGTGTTCACAAAAGGATGATTCTGAATATTTCCTTTAGCATCTTAATGCATCCTTTATTACTTGCTAAACCATATTTAATTTGTTTTAATTTCCCAACCTTCATTGCACGACAATGTGAAGTGTAGGATAGTGCACATAAATACAAAGTAATTATGTTCAAAAGCTTTGCTTTTGTTGTGTAGGTAATTATACCATGTTCCTCTTAATCCTTTTGATGGTTATATACAGTAGTGGCTGGTTTGTTTACTGCATCAAATAATGCATAGCTGGCATTGTCTAGGTGGAGAATGCATCCGTCTTTATTGTGCAATAGTTATTTTAGACTTTGTTTCAGTGTACAGTCATGCTAAGATCTGTTTGAAATTGGAGCAATTGGAGTTAAAATACGTTTAACATGTTTTCAATTATTCAAGCATATTTTGGGGTATTATATAATTATTGAAATAAACATACTGTACATTCCCTTTATTTCTGTACATTATCTCTTATGCATATCTATCCAGTTGTGCATCAGGAAAAACAGCAGACACTTTGTATCTTTTCTCCTCTCAGATGGAGATGATCTTGCGCAGTATTTGGATCAGCTTTTGGCCACAGCAGTGCCTCAGAGGGGGAAGAGAGCAGAGGACAAGGCCAGCGGGCTCTGCCGCTTCAAGGCTGCAGCCAATCGAACAAGAGAGATGGTGTCTTTAGTCAACAAGGCCAAAGATCTCCAACTGCATAGTGTGCATTGCTATTGCTTATTGTTTCCCATACAGTTTGCCTGTGCATTTCATCCTTGTAATTTTTTATTTTATTATTTCAGATGTGCAAATGTATCTGCCCACCAAGCTCTTCAGATCCCCTCAACAATCTCTTAATTTAAAAGACTCCTCTAGACCAGAACCAAGCCAGGTAGTATACGCACACTCATTTATACACATACACACAAAAGAAGAAAGAGAAAAAGATTTTTCTCTAGCGAATTGTTTTCCACTTCAGGGTCGAGGGATGTTTGTTTCGTCAGACGTAAACCTGCCCCGTGATGCTGATGGAGCTGTAGATTACATGGCTCTGGCTCAGCTGCTTAAGGATACACAGGATCTTCAAGACCAGGCGGACATCCTATATATCCTCTTCAAAGACAAGTCAGCTTTCATCTTTTTAAATCTAAATTATGTAATTTGTATACAGTTTTTAATTTTTTATAATGTAGAGCTTGACCTTGGAAATGTACGGAATTACATACAGTTGTGGAAGTTTACATACAGTTGTGGAAGTTTACATACATGGACGTGAATGTCATCATGGACTTGAATGTCATGGCAATATTGGACTTTCAGTGATTTCTTTGAACTGTTCTTTTTCTGTGGTAGAATGACTCTACAACATACATCTTTAATAGAAAAAAAAAACAAAAATTTGGTGCAAAAGTTTGAAGTTATTTTTGGCTTTCTGAAATCAACATGGTCAAAATGATACAATTTGTATGCGAGTACACGTTATTGGGCGGTGTAGCCGCTTTGCTGGAAGAAGACCCAAACTGTCACCCTCAGCTGAGAGGTAATTGGTTCAGGTAGTCAAGAACAACCCAGGAACCACCAAGGCACAAGCCTGCCATGAACTGGAAGCTGCTGCACCACTGTCTACAGTCAAGCGAGTTTTATATTGCCGTGGACTGAGAGCCTGCCTTCCAAGAAAGAAGCCCCTGCTCCAAAATCGACACCTTCAAGCTTGACTAGTTTGCAGCTGACCACATGGACAAAGATAAAGCCTTCTGGAGGACAATTTTATGGTCAGATGAGACAAAGATTAAGTTGTTTGGCCACAATGACCAGAGGAACACTGTACCAACTCTTAAGCATAGTGGTGGTAGCATCATACTCTGGGGCTGTTTTCCTGCTAGTGGAACTGGTGCATTGTACAAAGTGGATGGAGTAATGAAGAAGGACTACCTCAGAATTCTTCAGCATAACCTCAAGCCATCAGAAACTTGGACACATTTGGGTGTTCCAATAGGATAATGACCCCAAACAAACATTAAAGCTGGTTGTGGAATGGATAAAGCAGGCTAACATTAAGCTTAAAACAAAAATATGTGGACTGTGCTTAAAAGTCAAGTCTGTGCCAAGAAACACACAAATTTAATTGAAGTCTACCAATTCTGCCAAGAAGAGTGGTCAAATATCCAACCAGAATTCAGCCAGAAGCTTGTTGATGGCTTCCAAAAGCATCTGGTCAAGGTGAAACTTGCTAAGGGACATTTAACCAAATATTAGGTGTGCTGTAAGTATATTTTTGACCCTGTAGGTATAATTTAGACGCTGTGTTGATTTCAGAAAACCCAAAATACATTATAACTTGTGCACCAAATTCTTGTTTGTTTGTTTTTTTTCTATTAAAGATGTATACTGTACAATCATGCTGCCACTAAAAAAGAACAGTTCAAAGAAATCATTGAAAGCCCAGTATTGCGATGACATTCATGTCCAGGATGACATTCATATCTGTATATGTAAACTTCTGACCACAACTGTACATTATTGATGAATGTAGCGTAACCTGTATCAAGTGAAAGCAAGCAACAACTTCATTGATGTTAACCTGAACCTTTGATGCATGGTAAAATTTCCCCATTCAACTTTTCAATTAGGTCCCCATCTCCCTGTTATCCCTGAGCCTTTTTTCTTTGACCAGTTTGTGAATCGTGAAATGGCAACATTTCAGTATTTCCAAATTTCAATGTCTGTTAGGTATGTGATTTACAAAATATTCAAGGGATAATCAGTAGTAACATTATTCTGCAATGTGTAGCTCAATCTACTTTTAATAGTCTGTTTGACATAATATTTGTCTATAAATAGAACCACATTAATAACATGTAGCTCAACTTGCATTAATAATTGTGTGTGTGTGTGTGTGTACTTTCAGGGGGCTGGATTGGGACACACAGCTGCATGGTAAATGCACTACAGTGCACAGGCTCCTGATGGAGCTGTATGAAAAGGCAGGAGACCTGCGCTGCTGGGGCCTCATCCGTATGATCTCTGGCATGCTACGCAAAAAAGTGGAGGAGCTTGACTGGGTAAATCAGCATTACCCTGTCCGTTGGTTCTCAAGGCTTGAAGATTACCATGCTTTAATTTAGCTTAGGGTTGAGTTTGATCAGTGATGGTCTGTTTGTTGTGATATACAGGATATGGATGATGATGGTGTGTGTGTGTGTATGTGTAGGCCTGTTCTGATTTGCTGGCTCATCAGAAGCACTTAACAGTGGGTTTACCTCCTGAACCGAGGGAAAAGACCATCACTGCGTGAGTTAGCTGTTTCAGTAAACATTGACACATTTGACAAACTCTTACCCTTTAGTTCAATCAATTTTTAAAATAATAATAAGAATTAGAAGTAATGATACAGCTACAGCTAAAATAATGTCTGATTCGTGTCTTGCTGCAGGCCAATGCCACCTGACCTGCTGGCTAAACTTATAGATGAGGCCAGTGAGAACAACATAACAATCTCTATCCTCACTCAGGTTAGAATACAGTCTTACCTCACACATGTCTAGAATTTACTTCTAAAATAATACAATATAGATTTTTTGGGAAAAAACAATTATGCGTGATAGGAGATCATGGTGTACCTGGCGATGAACATCAGGACGCAGCCGAGTTTGTTCAGTGAGATGTTTAGGCTGAGGATTGGCCTCATCATTCAGGTTATGGCTACTGAACTGGCCCAGTCTCTTAACTGTTCAGGTACTACAATCTTACAGTCACAAAAGAAATTACATTTCATATGTACTGTATTACATTACTGCATTTATTTATGATTTCGTATGTCTACGTTTCAGATGAAGAAGCCACAGAAAGTCTGATGAGTTTGAGTCCGTCTGAGCTGAAGAATCTTTTACATCATATCCTCAGTGGCAAAGAGTTTGGTGTGCAGAGGCATGGTCAGTTACTTCCCCTTTGCAAAATGTATATTGCAAGGTTTCGTGATGATTTTGTTTGCCAGTGGTATTTCTGAGTCTCTGATGAAATGTCAAATTTGTTTCTCCATTAGAGAAATATTGAACTTTTATTTGTTAATGACGCCTTTGTTATCATCAGTACATGTTTAAACAAAAGTCACGATGACCTTTAGGTTTAGGGTTTTTAAACGTGACACCTTGGACCATTTTTTGTATCAGATATCAGTTGATGAAAAATGCAAAGCGAGGTAAAGCTTAATTTATGGCTGGGCAATATGAGAATATAATATCAATATTGTGATAAATTATGTTATACTACACTTCTGAGATATTGCAGATATTGTGATTTTTTTCCTAACAAAGTTCTGTTTTAAATAATTACAAACTCTGATAGGAAGCAGCTGATTTGGTGTTAAAATGTTTTGAATCATTAAAATTCTAAAAATATAAAGAAATTTCATGATAAATAATTTTGAGTTTAATATTAGGGTAAATCCACCTCAAATAGAAGAAGAAGAAGCCTTTATTTTTTTTTGTCACATGTACTCTCTCAAGCACAGCGAAATTCCTCCTCTGCATTT